>PVJH01003884.1:0-134522 GCA_004026705.1 Nesogale talazaci | reverse complement strand
GTCCCCTTCAGTCTCATCACAACGTCTTATACTCTTATTTTCCTTACTGTTTTCCGTATGAACTCTGTCAAGGGCAGGAAAAAGGTCCTGGCCACATGTTCTTCCCACTTAACTGTCGTGAGTCTTTTCTTTGGCCCAAACATCTTCATCTACATGACTTTCACTTCATCTCACAGTGCAGAACAGGACCAGGCTCTCTCTGTTTTCAGCAATATCCTCACTCCAATGTTGAACCCTCTCATTTACAGCCTGAGGAACAAGGAAGTGGTAGCAGCTCTCAGGAAGCTGGTAGGGAGATGTGTGGTCTCCTAGTAGATGAGTAAAATAGTCCAGCTGTGGAAGAAGCAACAATAACAACAAAACCCTACTGTAGACAAAACTATGAACCAAGGCTTGAAAAGTACACCTTTGTTATGGGACTTTAGGAAATTAAAGTGATTATGACTTCATTTAAATGGAACTTGCCATATGTGACACTTCAGGCCTTTAATGAAGGTTCTTCCTTGTCTGGGGCATTATTTAATTATATAAAAACTAATACAGCTAGTTTCCAAATTAACCTTAAACTTATTCAGAAGTAATTCTCTGAGATTGTTAGAAAATTTCTACAAATAACAAAAGAACACATGTTGGAGGCTCAAAACAGACTCAAATATTTAGTGGTCTGCATGGCACTAAAACTTTTTAGATGATTTGAAATCACAAGTCAAATATCAAATGAACTAGAGTTGTATAACCTCCAAAGTCAAATATTTATATTAGCTGTTATAATAATGTAAAATATGAAGGAAAGGGGAATGTTAAATTATTAGATGGTGGGATATATTTATTTGAATGTGTATTAGATGCTACAGACTCACATTTCTTAGTATAAATCTTATTTCATTATGTGTTTCATTTCTATATTAGTTATCATAATCTCCTAAGTAAGCATATTCAAGTCACATATTAAAACTGGAAAATTTAGGACCTATATCATAAGAACAGTGAGCATCCATGGCTTAAGGACTATAATGTAATTAAGAAATCATGTGATTTTCTCCTTCTTACTTTATCTTCCCTATATGAAAGTCCATATCCTTGTATAAAATCTTAAGAAGTCTCCAAAGTTGATATAGTTCTCTTTAGTGAAAATTCCCCATTACATTTTTTTAAAAATAAGAGTTTAAGCAAAATGTTGCTGGGGAGTCAGTATTGACTCAAGGCGACCCCAAATTTTCAGAGTATACCTAAACTTCATAGGGTTTTCAAGAGCTGTGATCTTCCTCTCTTCTTTATGTATCTGTATGTATACATGCACTTATATAGTGGCTATGACAGACCCTTCTTTTAGATATACTTTCAGAAGTACATCAGCTGGTTTTCTTCTGAGGTGACTCTCATTGAATTTGAACCAGGGATTGTGAGCTACATGAACGAATACCAAATAAACCACTCACTGCCATCTCAGAGTCCCATTCTTTTCATATATCCCAGCTTCTCAGTTACGTTTTGGCAAACAGACTGAATAGCTGTGGTGAAAGCTAGAGCCCTGACTCTTACTTTTATTTATTTATGTAATGTTTGAATGACTGCCTTATCCATGTACAAGTTGCACAAGAGTAAAGGAAATGCTCCTTAATTCTCATTCTTTTCAGTGATATCCATAATTTGTTATGCCTTGGGAAGAGTCAATAAAACATAAGTAAGCAAATTTCCAAGATTCATCAAGATCAATTGATGAATTGATTATTTTGAATTTTACATTACATTATTTTGAATCTAGCTTGAAATCCAGAAAGCTCTATGTCAATGGACAGCTGCAATCATTCTTGGGTGATTTTAAGCAAAATTTTATTTCCTGTAGTATTGATGATATTGTTTGAGGAGTTTTGCTGTCTGTTGGGTCTCCCTTCTTTGAAATGGGCACAAATATGAATCTCTTCCAGTTGGTTGACCAGATAGCTCTCTTCCAAATTTCTTGACATAGGTGAGTGTGTGTTTCAAGTGCTTCATCAGCTTATTGAAATATTTCAAATAGTATTCTGTAAATTTCTGGAGCCCAGGTTTTCACTAATGGCTTCAGGGAGACTTGGACTTCTTGTAATACCATCGACTCTTGATTATAAGTTACTTAACTAAAAGGTTGAATTAGACAAATTCTTTTTGATACACTGATTCTGAATATTCACTCCATCTTCTTTAGATACTTCATGCATCATTCAGTATGTTTCCCTTAGAATCTGCCACTATTGCAACTGGAGACTTGATTTTTTCCCTTCAATTATTTCATCTTGCAATATCCTGAGGACGTTCTTCCATTTTGTTTTTCTAACTTTACTTATTTGCACATTTCATTATAATCTTTTCTCTTCTTTGGAGCCCTTTGTAATTTTCTGTTTAGCTCTTTATGTCATCTTTTCTCTTATTTATTTTAGCTGCTCTATGATAAAGAGCAGTTTCAGAGTCATTTCTGACATCTATTTTTATATTTTCTTTCTCTCCTTTTTAGTGATTCTTTGCTTCATGTATGATGTTCTTAGTATCATCCCATGACTTTTCAGGTCTTCTGTTATTAGTGTTCAATGAATCAAAGCTCATATTCATATGTTCTTTATATTCATTTGGGATATACTTATAGACTATTTTGACTCTTATGGACTTGTTCTAATTTTCTTGAACTTCAACTGGAACTTACATTAAGGAATTGATAGTAGGTTCTACATCCACATTTAGTCTTTTTTTTGGTTGATGATTTTTAGTTTCTCCATTTCATTTTTCCACAAATATAGTCAATTTGATTCTTGTGTGTTACATCTGGTATAGAACACATGCATGAGGGTGTAGCCCCCTCAAATGGAATTCCCTCATCCAAATTATATATATATGTGTGTGTGTGTGTGTGTGTGTATATATATATATATATATATATATATATATATATATAAAACAAAGCCATCTTATCATCTTCAAAGTACCCTCCATTATACTTAATACAGTTTGTCAGGTCTGTGATTCCACACTTAGAAACAGTTTTCAAACTCATCTGTTTGGATAACTGACAACACCTCCCTCATTTTTCTCTTCACCTCTTTGATGTCAACAAATTGATGTCCTTTCATGTCACTTTTCATTCACAGAAACAAAAAGACATTTGATGGAGCAAAGACAGGTACTTGGGGCAAGAGAGGTCTGCTATTTTTTGCCAAATCTGGTGTACTGAGATGTTGTGTGAGCACTTGCATTGTCATGATGACAAAAATAGTCCCCCATCTGCCACAAATCAGAACATTTTTTGGTCAAACCCTGTTATGCAATCTTTTCAGCATCTCAATATAAAGCTGGATTAAGAGTCTGATCCACTGGAATGAACTTCAAGTGCACTACAAGTCAACATTTTTGTCCTTCAGAAAGTTGATGGACATCCAGAACAAGGTTTGTCAGCCATTTACATTTCACCTTTTTTAGAAATGAGAAAACCACTAGTACACTTGAAGTTTTTCCATAGCACTGTCCTGGTAAGCTGAGTTCAACATCGCAACAGTTTCTGTGGCATTTTTCCTAAGCAAAAACAAAAGTTCGCCGTCCGATGCTATTCTCTTAAATTGGCCCATCACACACAATGATAGTGAAAGCCCCAATCCATTTGCCATGTCTATTTATGGTTTAACCTTCTGATGAATCCTTTCTAGTCAGAGTTGAAGGATGTAAAAATCCTGCAATTGAAAGGCATAGTGAGAGCTGAGCCCCAGTGGCATAGTGGTTGTGCACGAGACTGCGGCCCACTGGGACGGAGGTTCAATTCCAGCAGTGGGGCTGGGCCTCCTACTCCCACCACCAGAGAACAGTGATGCCCCAAAACAAAGCAAAACAAAAAAAAGAAAGGCATAGTGAAATTTATTATGACAGACATAGGTTAAAAAAAGAAGTTGAATGTAGCAAGAGTGGTATCCTAGGCCTGAGAGAACAGAAATGGACAAGAATTGAACATTTTTAACCAGAAAATCATAGGATTTATTATGCCAAGAATAACATAATCAAGAGGAATGATGTCAAATTCATTTTCGGAAAGGCTCTTGGTAAATCCATCATGAAGTACAATGCTATCTGTGATCAGGTTATATTTATAGACCTTCAAGGAAATCCAGTCAATAAAATATTACTCAACATTATGCACCAAACACGAAAGCCAATGATGAAAGTGTTAAAGATTGTGACATGGGCTATCGTTGGAAATTGATCAAACACGCAATCAAGATGCATCCCTAGCTGTTGATGATTGAGATGAAAAAGTGAGAAACTAAAAGGAAGGGACAGTAGGTGAAAATGTGAATCTGATGATCGAAAAATGAAAATAGAGATTGCATGATAGAATTTTGCAAAGCCAACTACTTGTTGATAGCAACTACCTTTGTCAGTTACACAAAGTATGACTACACACATGGACTTCCCCAAATGGAATACAAAGAAATCAAACTTACTATACCTGTGGGAAGAGACAGTGGAGAAACTCAACATCAAAAGCTAATACCAGATGTAGCCTGAATGTTGACTAGATTATCAATTGCTCATCTGTTAGTTCAGGATAAAGTTGAAGAAATTAAAACAAATCCACAAGAGCCAAAAGATGACCACAAGTTTATTCCATCTGAATTTTGAGAACATTTCAAGGACAAATTTGATGCATTGAACATTAGTGACAGAAAACCTGATGAGTTCTGGAAAGGCATCAAGATCATCATTCATGAAGAAAGCAAAAGGTTATTAAAAAGATAGTAAGGAAAGAAAAGGTCAAAGTGGATGTCAGAAGAAACTAAAAATTATTCTTGGTCATAGAGTGGCTAAAGCAAATGGGAAAAAAGGATGACACCAAGGAGCTGAATATGAAAACTTTAAGAGCACCTCAAGAAGACAAAGCCTAATATTATAATGATATGTGCAAGGACCAAGAATTAGAAAACCCGAAGGGAGTATTAAAATTATGCAGGAATCTTCAAGAGAAGATGGAAAGAGCACAGAGTCATAGTACCAAAAAGAACTAGTCAACATCTCACCAATTCAGAAGGTAACGTATACATGAGAACAAACAACGCTGAAGAAAGAAATTCAAACTGCACTGCACTGAAAGTATCAACCCAAAACGAGTCTCCTGGAATTGACAGGAAACACTTGCAATGTTTCTAAAAACTGAAGAGGCACTGGAAACACTGACTTGTCTGTACCAGAAAATTTGGGAAACAGCTCCCTGGTCAACTGATTGGAAGAAACCTCTATTTGTGACCATTCCAAAGAAAGATGACACAACAAAAGGTTCAAACTTCAGAATGACATCATTTTTTTTATTTTGGGGGGGCATCACTGCCCTCTGGTGGTGATGGGAGCTACCCAGTGCTGCTCCTGAGAGCCGCCGCTGGATTTGAACTGCCGAGCCCACAGGTCAAAGTCCCGCACTCAACCACATGCGCCACCAGGGCTCAGCCAGAGCAACATCATTTTTATCACACATCAGTAACATTTTACTTAAGATCATCCAACAGTGTCTCCAACAGTACATTGATAGGCGCCTAACAGAAGTTCAGGCAGGATTCAGAAGAGGATAAGGAATATAAGATTTCATTGCTCAAATAGTACCAGAAAGATGGTTACTGTGCTTAATTGACTATGCAAAGGAATCAGACATTGTGTACCACAGATAACCTTGTGGAGAAAGGTTATTCCACAGCACTTTATTGTACTCATTCAGAACTTGTACGTGGATTGAGAAGCAGTTGTGGGAATAGAATAAAGAAAATGCTGCATGGCTTAAGATCAGGAAAGATGAGCACCAGGGTTATATCCTCTCACCAAACTTTTGCAATCTATATGCTGAGCAAACCAACAAGCAAGTTTGACTATAAAGAAAAGTATGGCAACAGAATTGGTGGAAGGCTAATTAACCGTCTGCCATATGCAGATGATACAACTTTGCTTCCTGAAAGTGAGGAGGACTTGAAGCACTTGCTTCAAGATGTATTATAATTCAATGTAAGGGGAATACTCACCTGTGGACCAATAAGTAACATCATGCTAAGTAGAGAAAAATCTAAGAGGTCAAGAATTTTGTCTTACTTGGATCCACAATTAAGACTCATAGAAGCGACAGTTTTGCATGAAGTAAAATCTGTGGCACAAAACCTCCTTAAAGTCTTGAAGAGCAAGTTTGGGGGCTAAGGTGCACCTGACCCAGATCGTGGTATTCTTCATTGCATCGTGTGCATCTGAAAGTTGGGCTTTGAATAGATAAGATCATTGAAAAGTAAATTCATTTTGAATTGTGGTCCTGGAGAAGATTATTGAAAGTCTGATGGACTGCGAAAAACAGTCTGTAGTGGAAGAAGTAAGAACAGAGCACGCTTTGCAGGCAAGGATGGCAAGACTTTGTCTTGCATACTTTGGACATATTTTCAGGAGGAACCAGTCCTTGGAAAAGGCTATCATGTTTAGTAAAGTGGAGGAGCAGCAAGAAAGGTGGAAGACCCTTCACAAGAGGCATTGACACAGTGGCTACACTGATGTGCACTGTTCTGCTGTGCATGCTGGGGGGTGGAAGACAGTTCAATGGCACCAACAACAACTAGTTCGATTAAAATGTAGTATCTGATCATTTGTTCACCCTGCTGACTTATTTGTTAAAAAACTAATTGAAGGGGAAATCTCTAGGGATTAAATCATGGATGAAACCCTCTGACTATGGACAAAGAACAGCCTTATTGACATGCAGACTGCATTGGAAAGTTGATTGCTGCAGATACAGTTAAAGTTTAGTCCTCTATCATTTAATCTGCCTTATGTGTCACTGAAACTTGCTTTAGTTTTTAATAATTTCTACTTTCTTTTCAATTGTGGTTTTAAGCTGTTTTGCTTAATTATTCTTGTAATTTTGTTTTCAGTGTTTATCTGTATATGAAATCTAGGCTCTGTAAACCTACAGAGATGGTAACTGGATTAATGATTCATTAGAGATAGGGTAGGGGAGGTGAAGGGTGAAATGGGGGAGTTAATACCAATAAGTAGAAAAGTAAGCAAAATGTTTCTTAATTGATTGGGGTGATGATATAACAGTTCTTGATGCGATTAAACTGTTGAATTTTATGATATGTGAATCTTATGTCAATAAAACCATTCAAAAATATCAAAAGAGTAAGATAAGTAATTTGCTTCAACTCTGCCTCAAGTAGCAGAACTGGTAAATAACTGTTAATTATTATTTAATTTTATCATTAAATGCCATGATAACATGTAATAAGAAAATCATTGAAAGGTGATCTTTCTTTTTTTTAAATACTTTTATTGTGGATTCTTACATCACTTATAACAATACATACATTCTTCCAGTGTGTCAAGCACATTTGCACATATTCTGCCATCATCATTTTCAAAGCATTCTCTTCCCACTTGAGCCCTTGACATCAGCTCCCCATTTCCACTCCCTCCCTCCCCCTACTCTCCCACCGTCCCTCATGAACTCTTGATAAGTTGTAGGTTATTATTTCCAAAGCTACATCATCTTTGGTCATCCCTCACCCACTTTTCTGTTATTCATCACCCTGGGAGGAGGTTATAGTTTGATCCTTGTGATCAATTCTCTCCTTCTCCTTCCCATCCTCTCCTAACCCTCCTGGGATCTCTACTCTCATCGTTGGCCCTGAGTATCTATCCTGGATTCCCTGTGTTGTGGGCTCTTCTCTGTAGCAGTGTGCATGCTCTTGATCTAATCCATTTTTAAGGTAGACTTGAGATCAGGAGAGTGGGTGATCACATGATCACACAGGTTGGGTTGCTTCTTCCATGTGACTTTGTTGTTTCTGAGCTAGATGGCCACTTGTTTTCCTTCAAACCTTTAAGACCAGACACTGTAGCTAAAAGGTGATCTTAAAGGGTTAACCTTTTACATTCTTGGATGAAGGAATAACATATATATGCCAAAATATCTGGAAGTTTGGCAGGCATGTCCCTGAACATATGTTGGATGAAATTAAATTGCAGTATATGGATTCAATTGCAATACTACCAATATACTTCATGATATGAAAATGAAACAATTTTGTAAACTTCCCAATCCATTTTTGCCATTGATTTTATTCTCCTATACATCTTAGAAGAAAACTTAGGCATGATTGTGTCACTTTAATTCCCTTAGGCATTTCAGAATTGTTCCTTATGCATGTCTTCACAACCAGTGGTCAGCGTCTACATACCTCCACAGTTAATGAATATTTTAAAACCACAGTGATGATCTGTATAAAGTATAGTTACTGTCTCACCATTGCCCTACTCAGTACACAAAGGATGATCAGAGCAATGGTGTTGTCCAGGGAAGATTGTTGAGTGAGGTCAGAAGTGCTATTTCTGAAGATCACATAGAACTATGGTGCATGTTAGATTATAAAGGTAAATGAATTGTCACCCTATGATTAATTAACCCAAATTGAAAACATACATGAACATATATCCACTTAAATCTGGTCATGTTGTCCATTTAATGGCTTAATTTATATATTAACGGTTCAGAAATACTATTCATATCCTGTTCTCTTTCCACATTCTGGTTGCTCCTCATTCCACATCTCAGATACCCTGGCATGTAATGTAATTCTGCACATAAAAAGTCACATTTTATGTTAGATTATAAGCCACACCATATCACTTTGTTCTGCTGAACTCTTAACTTGTTCAGGATTTAGCGTTCTGAAATTCCCCTTCTTGCCAACATGATCCATAATTTGCTATGAATCCTGGCATTACTCTTTAAATAAATTACATACACTCTAAGCTTGAATTGAACTCTGCTTTGGGAAAGAACTCATGAAATATCGTCTTGCCATTGAGTTGAATACCAATATTTGGTAAAATATAGTCATGCACATTTCTAAGTGATTCAGGATTTGATTATCCAATTTTATCCAATATACTTTGACAGATGACAGGCTGATTATTCCATATCTTTATGTTCAGAGGTCAGTGAAATTGTTTAAGTATTTCAAATAGATTCATACTGCATATATGTAAGAGATATGTAAGAATTGTCATCTGCAAAAATATATTTTTAGAAAAATTAATACAAGATTGAGTGTTGAAGATGTCCCAAGCATCCACTCTGTTACCCCTGATATCAGCCACCACTTCTCCTCAGTATATTTCCATGATTCTATAGTTTGTTGCAAAATTTCACAGAAATGGTTGCTTAATACTAGTCTTTTGAATCTGCTCTGTTATGAAATGGGGGTTGTCACAAATTTGGGTCTTGCCCACATGAAGAGCTTTGATGGAAGTCTGACTTTTTCTAGAAGACACATGGATCATGTCACATCTAAGCAGCTCAGGAGGACCAGGTCTAGTCTCAGGAAGTTCTGGGATGCCCAACACTCCACTTTTCTCACTTAAGCAGTAGCTATGGGTTTGCCTATTAAAGAACAACTTAAGGCTGGATGTTAGATTTTGTTTAATATGTCCTATAATCACAGATACAGAAGATATAATTTACATCACAAAATGAAGGACTCTGGCTAAATGGCTCATATTAATTAATTAACACCACATTCACATAATCTTCCCATCAAAATAAAGAAACAATATTTTTACACAATGATTCAGTTTGCATTTGTAATGAGCATAACTGCTACAATAATACAAAGGGAAAATTTGGCAAAAGGAACCTTAAAACAATTTAATATAATAAATTAGATTTGGGATAAATTATTTGTACTGGTTGGCAAGTTTTATTTCTAAATGAAATATCTTCTGTGGTGAAGTAGTGAAAGACATGGGAGTTCAAATTCAAGTGATGATTTTTCTACTTATTTCTAGTACTATCCTGTTCACCTTTGACATGGAATCTGACTTATTTTTCATAAAAGTATATGTTCCTAGTAAACAAAGCACATTAGTTAAAATTAAAACAACATTTCATTAGTTACTGTTCCAAGTATCAAGAAATCTGAAACATGCATGATAAGTTGCATTTGAAGAACACAACTGTTAAGCCCATAAATTTTATTAAAAGCAGCATCCAGTTTTTTATCCATCTATTGTAAATTTCATGTGAATAGTGTATTGTATAATGTAATAGAAGCAAATTTTACAGAACTCAGATGTTAAGTAACCATGAATAACATCATTCAGACAGAAGAAAATCATTGACTTGGCCTCTTAGACTGAATTTATGCTACCTGATGAGAGTAAATAAAATGAACTATAGTCTAAAATATTTTATACCTTGCCACAGTTCATATTAACAATATTGTGTCTAT
Organism: Nesogale talazaci; assembly: GCA_004026705.1. Lineage (NCBI taxonomy): Eukaryota > Metazoa > Chordata > Mammalia > Afrosoricida > Tenrecidae > Nesogale > Nesogale talazaci. Next base: position 124,254 of record PVJH01003884.1, on the reverse strand, counting down.
ATTTTCAAACTGTAGGTCAAATCAAACACTACTCATTAAGATAACCAAAAGTGCTCTAACATTTACATAATGTAAGCATAGATCCAGTGGAGAATAGTTAACATTATTCGTACCCATAAAGAAGTCATAAAATTAAGGGTTGGAAATTGTCACCAGAATATTTAGTATTTCGAAACTCTGACTCTTGCTATCCTATATTATAAAATTTGCTCAGAACTTTCTTTAGAGCTTTCCCCACCTCCTTATTTCTCAGGCTATATATGAGGGGATTAAGCATAGGAGTTAGGATGGTATAGAAGACAGAGAGACTCTCGTCCTGCTCGGAGGAGTGCAAGACACTGGGAACCATGTAGATGAACATGGTTGGACCAAAGTAGAGACATACCACCATCAGGTGAGAAGAGCAGGTGGTAAGAGCTTTATTCCTTGCCTTGGGAGAATTTAAGCGGAGAACATTGTGGAAAATAAAAATGTAGGATGCCAAAATAAGACCAAAGGGTGTGAGAAGGAACACAATTCCAATCACAAAAACTACTTTTTCATAAGTTGAGGTGTCCTCACATGACAGTTTAAGCACTGCCTGTAGTTCACAGAAGAAATGGTGGACTTCTCTTGAGCCACACCTGGGAAGATGCAAAGTATATAGGGTTTGAATTAGGGAATTTAATGCTCCCCCTCCCCATGACACAATGGCCATCTGACAACAAACTTCAGAATTCATAATGGCCCCGTACCTCAAGGGGTTACAAATAGCCACATATCTGTCATAGGCCATCAGAGTGAACAAAATGCATTCGCTGCCTCCGAGGGCAGAATGAAAATAAATTTGAGTCCCACAGGCAATAGAGGAAATATCTGATGTTCCTGAAAAAAAGTTGGTTAGCATCTTGGGGACAGTTGTGGAAATTAGGGAGATATCCATAAGAGAGAGTTGACTGAGCAAGAAGTACATGGGGCTATGGAGCTGGGGATCCAGAAAGAGGATGAGGACCAGGATTGTGTTTCCTGTGATGGCGACAATATAGACCAGGAGTATGGTGCAGATTAGAAAGCTAACGTGCCTTGTTCCTGGAAAAAGTCCAAGAAGGGTGAAACCTACCAAGCAGGTCTCGTTATCACGCCTCATGCTTTGCATATGACTGGAGGGACAAAGAATAAATACATTAGTGAACTGGAGGGGGGGGGTCGGTTATAATCAGATAAAAAGTTTCATATAATGACTTTCTGATAAAATGATATTTGTAATTCTGCTCCAAATAGGTTCTGTCATTGGCCATTTTACAACTACGCATGCATCAATTTCTCCCTAGTTCTCATTTACCCAATTTTGGACCTAATTGTTCCTATATTTCACACACGATCTCCACAGTCTTGGTTCTAAATTAACAAGCAGAACCAAATCCATATACTGTTATTATTTTATACTTTCTCTTAGAAACTATAATTACTCCTTGACTATGCTAGCTTGTCCCATATGGAAGCCCATGATTAAAATTCTTTCCCTTTTCCCACATTCATGCATTCAAAAATTTTCAACTGACTAGCAAGACTTCAACATGTACTAACCCTGAGACCCCATCTGCAATTGTCCTCAGTGTAACCCCCTGTGTGTCCTGATCAGGGTTCAGCGGATTTGTACTTTTCCCTTTGGTGTAGTAGTACTAAATTCTGTATTTTCTGAACTTCCTGAATAAATGCCACTTTCTCACGTCACATAAAAACAGATTATAAAAGACAGAGATCTCTTTGAGGGATCACATTAACACCTGAATGAAACCAATCAGGAGTGAACACTCTGAATGATTAAACTAAAGACAGCATGACATTTTATTTCATTAAGTCAGTCAAATCAGCTCTTCTTCTATAGAATTAAACTTCATTGAATTAAACCAAAAAGTCTTGAATATAGTAACTATGCTAAACGATAATCATGGCTTCAAAAGCAAGAAAACCACTCACATGCTTTTCTGTACTCTGAGTGTTACCTTTCAAAATACCATTATCTTCTTATGCCTATATTTTGTATCTCTAAACAGGTCCTGCTTCATAGTGCAGAGAAGTAGTTCTCTATCTTTCTCTTGTGACTTGCTTCATTAGACACAATTTTATAAACTGTGAGCTACCAGGTGACAGTGAATTTGGTTATTTACAAGAGAATGAAGAACCCAGGTTATATGCAATCAAAGGTCAGGATAATCCCCAGAAGAATATCTCTGGAGAGTTCCATCCTTGGCCTTTAATTATTTTGAGTTTATTTCATCAGGCTCAGTTTTGGCTACCATAGTAGCAATTTATAAAATATAATTGTCTGCTCATTTTCCTGATTCTTTTGAGAATATCACTGTCTTCCTTCTCATCACCATATTCTAATTATAACTGAGATTTTCTTTTATTCATTGAGATTTAATACCTATATCATTCCATATTTCAACCACATCAAGTAGAATTGTACAATTGTTACCACAATTTCCAACCATTTTTTTTCTACATGGGCCCCTTGACATCATGTCCCTTTACTGCCGTCCCAGTGGAGCCCCCTCCAACAAAACACCTTATTCTACTTGCTGTCTCTTTAGTTTCATTAATCCTGGGTTTCATATACCGAAAACTGGCAAAGCATATAACACAGTACAGCTGTAATTTTTAATGATGGACAGTTCTTGGTATATCTTGAAACTTTCACCAAGTTTCTACTGCATCATGACATAATTGGCCTCTTGTAGGACATTCATTAGCTGAGTTATTTTTAAAATTTTTAATTTTTTCTATTCCTTTTCCATTACCCATTAAATTGTCTTGTTGAAAATGTCTTTTTAAAAACCAGTTATTATATGCATTGATCATGAACCCAACGATAGAATTCTTTCACATGGCAGTATAAAAATAAAGGATTTAGTATTGGACAGGAAAAGGAAAGTCCTTGTGGAATGAGGGGCTATGCTTTGGGCAGCTAACCAGAAAGTCAGTAGTTCAAAATCACTGAGGTTCAAAACCTCAAAACATTTTGAGGTAGACAGATGAGATTGTCTAGTCTTGTTGAAATTTATATTCTCTAAAAACAGACATAAGGAAATCTGCTCTGCCCTGTGTGGCTGTTATCAGTCAGAATCTACTTCATGACAGTGAACTTGGTTTGGAATGGAACAGGACCATTAAATAATATGCTAATGGTTAGCTTATGTTACTGTTCTTATGGTAGACAACCTTTGATTGATACTAAAGTCTGAACAAATAATCTAATGCAAAGATTCAAATAAATTATAATCACTTTACAGAACAAGTTATTTTCTCTTCACAAGACATGTGACCATGTTTTCATACTCACCTGGTGATTTTATTTTCTTAAGGTAGAAGCACTGCTCCTCCAGAAAATACTGATAAAACCCGCTGAAAACAGTGAATTTCTGCTCTTAACATAAAGTGGAAGTTCTGTATATTTTCCCCAGAGGCATACTGTGGTAGTTACATAATTTTGTGTCAGCTTGAAGATATAGATGAGTTGGAGTGTAGTGCAGCCTGATGGTACCTCCTTGTGGCCATGGACTTCTCATAAGGAGAGTCCTGAGAACCTCCCCTCTCTCTCTGCCTTCACTTTCCTGCTGGTGAGACATGCTGCGATGTGTTCACCACCATTGGATCCATGGGACTCTGCACTCACTAACTTGTGATTGCCCTGCATCATTGTATGTGATTGTGAGAGTCTGAAGAGGGACTTACAGACTTCTATCAGACTTATGGACTTGAGTTGGACTGGATGAAGTGTTCTCTTGATATACAATAACTTTTTGAGAGAATACTCTTTCTTGCACATATATGAGAGTCACGAGGTTTGTTTCTCTAGCTTAGTGCAATACAGTACCTTGGGAGTGGTGTACTAAAGAAGCAAATCAGAAAGATAAGAGTGGAGTCTTCTAACCTGTGCTTTATTTCAGTTTTTCTTCTTGGTCTAGCCAGAGGTCAAATATGGTCATGCAGTTTACTGGGTTGCTTTTTTTGAAACAACCCAGTAAAGCTTCAGGACATGTGAAGCTTTAATTCCCAGAAGTTGTTTTGGTTATTTCTGTCTCAAATGGTGAAAATGAATCCGATAAGTGCAAACTTTGATCACAGGGGCAAAATCACCCCTTGAACTTCTCTGACATCATGCTGCTTAGTCAAAATGGCTAAGAGGAGGACAAACCTTGTCTTGATATAGGCAGACGTCTAAGGCCATATTGCACATGAATGGTATAGTTTAGACAAAGAGTGAATTTAACTGTTTTAAGACTGTGGTTAGGGTCTGATTATACTAGGTTTTTAACTGATTTCTACTGCCTATTTTCATTGATACAATGTGTGATAGACATGATTTTTGTGAAGTATGAAAATAGAGAGCATTCTTCTTTCAGCATTCTTCTTTCAGCTATTGTTTTTATCTTTAAATGGGTAAAGGACCTACCTACAAAGTAGGCTCTAAAAAGCTAACCCCCACCCAGTTCTTGTTCAGCACACTTGCATTCAAAAAAGCTTGTGTAATGAGCTGTTGGCATAATGGAAAGAGAGAGAAAAAATAATTTGGTCTTTTTGAATTTTGAACTAGTGGTTTGCTTCCGATACTGGGAAACTCTAAAGTCATGAAGAAATTCTTCTCTCTAGGTCTGAAAGTTAAAGAGAGCCTGCGGGTAGCCTGAAAATCTCACTAGTGACTCCCTGGACCACTTGTTGAGTGGAAGTGGGGGAAGTTCAGCAATAGAGAGATGGGTTGAGCATGGTCAATCATACTTAACCTGGATTACAGAGACTAGAGGAAAAGATGAGAGAGGGTTGGCTGGTCTCACACTTAAAGAGCAGTGTAGAATCTAAGTCTCTGGCATGACCCAACCCTTATGGGCTAGGTTTGTTGAGGATTTGTGACAGGGTCAATCTGATGTGACTAAGTTAGGCGACCCACATTGTGTTGACCAGAACTCAGCCAGATGAAGATAGGATTTTGAGCCTGTGAATTGGTGTACAATGCTGCTGAATTTATGGATGATCTGTCCTGGTTTGACTTTCCTTATAGATGCAGATTCACACAGTTCTGACTGAAATGAAGGTTCTTCATGTCAAAGAACATGTCTCCTCAGAATATTGGATTGAAATTAATGGGCAGTAAATAAATTGGATACTCAAATTGGGGAGCGTAAAGGCATAAACCAGCTGACTTAAAAACTTTCCTGAATGGGGGAAATGGGGATAAGATCATAGTGTGGTTGCTCCCAGAACTGCAATTGCTAGGCATAAGAATATTTTTATTTGTAACAAATTATAAAATAGTATGGTTTAATGATGGTGACACATTTTGAGTTGCATTGAAAGATCGTGTATAGAATTATATTTACTTCATTTCTGTTTAACTCTTGCAAAACATCTAGGTCTTCATCTACCTTTATGATTTTTTTGTAGCTCCCTCTTACAGTCTTGCCCTTCACCCAAATTAGTATTTATATGCTATGGTCTCTAGTCGATGAGTTCATTTCCATTCTCCTACCACCCCTTGTAACCATCACATGAGGTTTCTTTTAGTGTGAAGATGTTTCTATGACTTTTCACTAATCAGAGAACATCAAAACAATATTTGTCCTTTTCTAATTGGCTAATTTCACTCAATATAAAAGCTCCAGGTTTATCTGACTGTGCTAGGTTTCACAGATTATTACACTGGTGTTATATATATATATATATATATATATATATATATATATATATATTAAAGTTGTGAAGACTTTTATTTTTCTTGGATATATACCAAGAAAAGGGATTGCTAGGGCATTTCTATTCTCGGTTGTTTTTTTTAAGTACCACACCACTTTCCACAGTGGTTGAACCACATTGAAGCCCCATCAACAGAATATGCCTGTTTTTATTTTCTTGATTTATGTTTGTGGTCTGAGGACTCTGGCTAAGACTTCCAGCACAGTGGTGACTAAAAGTGGTGATAGACGACAACTTTGTCTGTTCCCTGTTTCGGTGGAAATGGTTCCAGTTCCCCCCATTTAGAGTGAGGCTGTCTGCTGGTTTTTCATATGTGGCTTTTATTATGTCGAGGAGTTTCCCTTGTATTCTATTTTGTTGAATGTTTTGATTTTTAAAAATGGGCGTTAGATATTGTCAAATACCTTTCTGCATCTATGGATGTGATCCTATAGTTTTTATTCTTTACCTTGCTTATGTCATTGACTATAGCGATTGCTTTTCAAATATTGAATGATCCTTGCATCCCTGGAATGAATCCCATTTGGTTATGGTCAATTGTTTTTTTATATGATAATGAATTCCATAGGCCAGTGTGTGGTTCAGAAGGCTGTTCTCATAGAATGAGATTGGGAGTTTGTTGTCATTTGCCATGTTCTGGAATAGTTTGTGTAGTATTGGTGTTAACTATTCTCGGGATATGGGATAAAATTCCCTGGTGAAACCATCTGGTCCTGGGCTCTTTTCTTGGTTGAAAGTTTCTTTTTTTTCCAACTGGTGGGAAGTTTCCTAATGACTTACTTTATTTTTAAAATTTGTTATGGTTCTGTTGAGCGATATCTTTCAGCATTAATTTGAGTGAATGATGTATTTCTAATTATCTGTCCTTTTTTCTAGACTGTCGAAATTTGTATGCATATTGTTTTTTCCTGATAGTGACGTTGTTATTCATCTTATTTCATTCAAGTCTGTTGTCATGTCACCATTTTCATCTCTTATTCTGGATATGTGCCTCTTTTCTCACCCCACCCTTTTTTGTTCCCTTTATAAACAAGTTTCAATCCCACCCTTTTTATGTTTGTCAGTGGTTTTACCTGTTTTATTAATTCTTTCAGAGAGTCAACTTCATGTCTTGTTTATTTTTTACCATGTTTTCTCTCCTTCTTTCATTGGAGCATATATGTTGCTGTCCTTCCTCCAGTTCTTGAGTGTATTGATTTTGTATTTCTCTTTTTTCATGTGTGTCTTGATTGCTTTAAATTGTTTTCTGATTATTTCTTTTGCTGTGCCTTAAAGTTTATGACATGCTGTGTTATCACATTTATTTGTCTCAGAGAATTTTTAAAATTTCCTCCCTTAGTTGTTTTTTTTTGTGTATTTATTTTTATTTTGTTGTTATACCTCCATGAATTTGTTTTTATGTTTCTCTTTATTTTATTGTTGCTTTCTAGTTTTATAGCACTTTGGTCTGAAAACATAGATTCCTTGGATCTCACCTGTAAAAAAATTTTGATGCACGCTTTATGGTCGGTTGTTGAGAATGTTCTCTGTGTACTATGTCTCTGTTGGATGTAGTATTCTTTAAAGTCCCATGAGGTTGATTTTATTATTGAACTCTTTTGAGAGTGGTCTATTGAAGTTTCCTGTTATTAATGTGAAGTTATGGATATATATGTATTTTAATTCTATAAGGTTTTGATTGATGTATTTCACTGACTTTCATATATATTATATTCATTCATATTATTATATTATTCACATCATATTATATTCATATATATTTATTATAGTTATGCATTTTAGGTCATTGTTCCAAGATTACCCAAAGCCGATTTCAAATCATTTGTTCCATATTTAAGCTTGGATACGATTATCTCATTTCAGTTTCAATTTTATTATTTATAATCTGTGGATCACACAGGCTACTGTGCTTTGTTCATGTGAACTTGGTTGACACCTCATTTAGATTGCTGTTTCTTCTAAGGAAAGTCTTTCAGATTCCACACACTAGTGTTTCTGAAAGCAGGCACCCACTTCTGCACCGCACTTTGCTGTACTATCTGTATTTTCAATGATCTCTTAATGAGGGTGACTATTGAACCCGGCCATATAATAAAAACAAATTGTTATTAATTTAGAACCAGGATTAAGTGCAACCCCCAAATCAATTCATGTACCTATTGTTTATATATGTCTCTGGTTCACAGATATCATAATCCTTTCATGATAGAGAACATTATAACTCATCCTTATGAGGCATATGGTAATTCTGGTGATAGTGGCCTTAGTTTAGCCAATTATATAGACTTTAAAATTTTGTTGAAGGGAATTATACATGTGTAGACTCAATTTTCACATGCCAATTCATGAATTTCTGACTTGCAAAGTTTAAATACTGAAGTTATTGGATACTGTTTTCTTGAGCAATAGAGGTTGCCAACAAAGCAGTCTTTCAGTCCTTCACAAAGGCAAAACTATGCCTATAAGACTAATACTTGTCATGAGAATGCAAGGAGAACATTAAAATAATAAACATGTAGTAGTCACAGGCCACCATTCATTTAGCACTCTCAGAACAAGAGATCGGAACCAAAGTTCAACCACCACCATTTCCAAAACCTTGACATGGTAGTCATGCTTCTTCTCACACTAGGGCATCCACGGGAGTATAACAGTTCCTCAAATTGTCTACAGGTGAGCTCTAGCAAAACCTAGTTGGGTTAGTGGGGTTTCATAGAATCATTTTCATGTGGTCTATGAAAGGTGTTGCAGACCTTGAAAGAACAGTCTAGGGTTCTAGTAACACATGCCCAGGTCACCAAGGGATGGATAAAAACTAAGTCAAAATTGTCAAGTCAGGAACACAGTACCAGCTTTTCCCACTTTTATGTGGGATTGACTTTTTCTTGTTGGAGCACTCACATTTTAAATATTAGTCCCTCTTCTGGTATGTCATTGTCAAAACTTTATTCCAGTTTGTGGATTACATGTCTGATTTTTGAAGGTTATCTAGTTATCTAGGTTATCTAGGTTGTTTTCCACTATCTGTGTGATTTCAGTTATGCTTGACAATCTGTTTATGCCATGCCTTAGGGTTTTTAGATTCATCTGTTTTTTTCACTGATGATTTTTAGTTTAGGTATTAATTTGAGGTCTTTGATTCATCTTGAGCTTTTTTAAATATGGTTCCTAATTTATCCTTCTGCAATTGGGTATCCAATTTCACCAGCACTATTTATTAAAAAAGACTTTTACTTTCTCCATTTAATGTGTCCTTTTTCAAAATTAGCTGGGCAATGATGCAGTTCATTATGAGTTCTCAATTTTGCTGTATTGCTCTATTTGCTCTATTGTGCTGCCGTTATATCAATACCAGTCTTTTTTTTTTTTAGTGTTTTGAATGCATAGTAGGGTTTAAGATCCCACATTGAGAAGCCTCCTTCTTTGTCCTGTTTTAGCAGTGTTTTGCTAATCCTGGGTCTCTTTTTTGTTCCCAAACATGTTGACAATTATTTTTTCCATTCCTGTAGAGAATAATGCTGAATCTGTATCAGGATTGTATTTTGTGATAGGTGGGTTTATTTTGTCAACCTGGCCAATGAACATATGTGAGATTAGCTGAAGGGCAGAGAGATAAATGGCTAAATGAGGCTCAGCTTCCTTGTCTCTTGTTCTTTGATCATAAAATCGTGTGTGCTTGCCTCACCTGAAACTCTGTCTCAACTTGTGAGCTACACTACTTGTGGCAACCCAACCCGTGGACTGTCTCGCTGTAGTCTGAGATTCCTCCAAGTCCTGTTTCACTGTGCTACTGAGATATACATAGCTTGAGCTAAGGACTGTTGGACCCTGTCATCTGTTGACTATTGGTGTCCTACCTTGCTGTTTACTGCTTGTGGCTGGATTGCCTGAATTGCTCTACAGAGGTCTCAAATCTGCTTCCTTGACTTGCATCTGATAGTCCTCAGAACTTGAAGGACTGCCAGTGTATTAGCTGTCTCACAAAAGTGAGTTGTACTGCTCTATAGACTAATTAGCTATTTATTTCATATGTTGTAGATAGCTATCTATATAAACATATAAAATCTTAACTGTGCTGGTTTTGTTTCTCTAGAAAACCCTGTTTAACATACATTTGTATGTGTATATCACTTTTTAATATTCACAATGTTAAGTTTCTAATCTATGAACATGATATAGTCTTTTATTTATGTAGTTCTAATATGGTTTCTTATAGTAGTGATTTACAGTTGTTTTCTTAATAGATCTTTTATTTCTTTCATTTTTCTCCAAAATACTTTATCTTTCAGTTGAGTATTGTAAATGGTATAATTTTCTTGATTTCATCTTCTGTACAGCTTTTGTTACTGTATTTTTGGAAAGAGATAGTTTAATATTTCATAATTAAGTTGGTTACAGTAGCGGGTTTTGTACATATTTTATCAAGCTACTTTTCCTATTTGTCAAGAGATATTTTCAGCATTTTCTATGACAGAATTGTAGGTAGTCTGACAAATATAAGAATGTACATAGATCTTGTGTACTATTTACATAATGATTACATTTTGCAAATTTTTAGTACCACAACAGAACCAGAATATTGGCATTGGTATAGTGAAAATACACAGGGTTCTTCACCATATGGATTCTACCTTTTATTTATTTATAATTGCACACACCCTTCTTCTGTTATAGTCTTGACCTCTCAAATGCAGTAATTTGTTCAATCTACTCTTCATTTCCCATGATTAAAAAAAAATAGAATATCATATAAATGTTGTGAATAAAGTGTCTGTAAAATTTTATATAGACTTTTATATACTAGTGAATGTAACTTCATAGTTCTGCAGGATATATGTGCAAGAGTGAAAGTGCTAGGTTGAATCATAATAGCATGTGAATTTTTTTCAAACGCCAAATAATTTCTTTAAAATAGCTGTGGCGGAACAAAACCCTACCAGCAAAATAGGATTGATTCAACAATTATTTTCTTTGTTACCATGCTTAAGACTTCCAGTGATTCTGAGAAGTATGGTTAGTATGTAATAATATCTTACTGTTCTAATAATTTATCTAAAGGCTAATGATATTTTAAACATTTTATGAACGTTTATTGGTCATTACTCTAGCAGCATGTCTGCTTATGCAATTTGCTCATTTTCCAATTGGATTATTTTCCAATTTTTCTTTATTTAATTTTTATATTCCTTACATGGTGATTTTTATCTACTTCACTTCTGTCCATAGTAACCATCAACTTTTTTTTACTGTGTCTAAAGTTTTACTTGGAATTTTTCACAATAAACTGATCTACTGTTACTCTTATTTCTGTTCATACTATATCCTTCAGTTTCATCCACATAATGAAGTGTTCCTGATAGTTTATTATTATAATTCTATACAATATTTCCTTGTACTCATGCTTTATTCATTTACATGTTAATATACACTTACATTATTTCCATCTTTTTGATATTATGAATTATGGTGGACATAGATGTGAGTATATCTGTTGTTAATCCAGTCCTTATTTATTTAGTTTATGCAAATAGTTTGAATGGCCAATTTAATTAGGGAAGCGACATGATGATGATAAGATCTTTATTGTACTTGACTTTGAATTTTTTCCATTTTCAAAGGCATCAAAAAGAAAAGTTACACTAAAACAATCCCATTCTCATTCTTATGCATTCATAGCTCCAAAATTTGAAAACAATTAAAATGTTAGTAATTATTTCTTCTCTAGTTCATTATCAATCATAAAGCCTGTTGGGGTTAAAATCATTTCAGGAATGGTTTAGGAGAAGGTAACACTTTTGATGTATCTTCTGCAAAGGTGTTTGATACAGCTATCTTATTTTAAACAACATATCTTGTATAATAATAATAATAAATTAGTTTAATAGGACAATCAATATGTTCTCCAAGTTAAATCTCACATGCAACAAAATGGGAAAAAAAACTCAAGAATTTTGTGGATGACCAAGTTCAAATCTTGTGTTGCTTTATTTGTAGCACAACATGTAATCACATATTCCTTTTGGAAATATACAGGTTATTTTTTACTGAACAGAGTAAACCATTTCAAATGAAGTTACAATCCTACAAAAAATAACACACACTATAACTATGGAGCAAAAATATCAATATTTGTTTAATATTTAATTCAAATGTCATCATGACCCATGTGTCCACTGTTCTTGTAGTAGTAGATTCTGTCAAAAGATAGGCAAGGGGAACTAAATTTTCTTGAAATAAGAGGGTAGATAATTGTAAGTATTTTCATTTACAGATAGGAAACAGAAGTGCACTAATATATCCTGGTGGACTTTAATTACATAAGTCAGGAAAATTGTTTTTTTAATATCATAGCTTATCAATTAATTTTTAAGATGTAAAGAAAGCTACATTAATAAAATATAAAAATCATTAAAATGCCTAAACAGAAGCCAAATTTTATTGACCAAATTATTTACAATAGTTGAAAAAGTTTTTATAGAATAGTCTTTCATAAGGTACTGCAAGTGGTAAATATTGATAACCTCGTAGCTAATTGTTTTCATCATACATGAGTAACAAAATATGTTATCTAGAATTGTTAAAGTTCTCATAATCTCATTGTACATAACATACTAATTATGACTAATTTTTGCACATAGTTTTCTCAGAGCCTTTCCAACATCTTTGTTCCTTAAGCTGTATATCAGAGGGTTCAACATGGGGGTGAGGATGGTATAGAATACAGAGAGACTCTGGTCTTGTTCTGAGGAGTGCAAGGCACTTGGTGTCAGATAGATGACCATAGTTGGACCAAAGTAGAGAAACACCACCATCAGATGGGAAGAACATGTAGCGAAAGCTTTCTTTCTCCCCTTGGGAGAATTTATATGGAGAACACTAAGAAAGATGAGTGTATAGGAAGTGAGGATGAGGCCAAAAGGTATGAGAAGAAATATAATTCCCATGACTGACACTACTCTTTCATAAGCTGAAGTGTCCTCACATGACAACTTGAGAACAGCCTGTATCTCACAGAAGAAATGATGGATTTCTCTTGAGCCACATCTAGGAAAATGCATGGAATATGTGGTTTGAAGTAGGGAATTAATTGCTCCACCAACCCACGACACAATGGCCATCTGCAAGCATACATGAGAATTCATGACGGTCACATACCTCAGGGGGTTACAAATAGCTACATATCGATCATAGGCCATCAGGGTGAGCAGAATACATTCACTTCCTGCAAGGGAAATATACAAATAGACCTGTGTCCCACAGGCAATATATGAAATATCTGTTGTGCCAGAGAAAAAGTTGGTTAGCATCTTGGGGACAGTGGTGGAGATGAGGGAGATGTCCATGAGAGAGAGCTGACTGAGCAAGAAGTACATGGGGCTCTGGAGTTGGGGGTCCAGAGAGAGGAGAAGGACTAGAATGGCATTTCCAGTGGTGGCAATGATGTACATAAGGAGTATTGTGTAGATGAGGAATTCGAGGTATCTTGTGCCTGGGAAAAGTCCAAGAAGGGTAAACCCCATCATGGAGGTGGTGTTCTCTCTTTTCATATCTTGTTTACAGGTCAAGGAATGAAAGGAGAAATGTATCAGTTTATTCTCAAGGAAACTATTTTTCATGAAAATATGTGCTGCCATTGTGATGAAATCAGCATTCACAAATCTGTCCAATCTTTGGAGATGACCAAATGTAATTATAATTTAAATGTAATTTAAATGTATAATTTAAATGTATTACTAATCATATACATATACAGATACATGTACATTATTAACTAGCTTACTAACAAATGGATTTCTACATGCACAAATTCAGTCATATAAATTAAATGTTGAAGTTACAGGAAATTTGACAGCATTACTACCATTATTCCAAAAGAATGATACTCTCCTCTGTGCAGACGAGTATGAAAGGAAACACTATAATTCCTACATATCTATTCTCCATTTTTCTGGACTGATAAGTCCATTAGACTGGAAGTCTAATGTCATGAGAAGAGGTTCCAGGTATTTTATTTATAGAGGCTGGTTCTCTTCCCCTTGATAAGAGTATGCAAAGGTGCAGTAACAGGCTATCAATTCACCAGACATACTCAGTGAGGTATTTGTCAATGAACTATTACTCTAGAGAAGGAAAAAGAACTACACATATGAAGGATTTAACAAGATATTGTTGTTGATTCCATTTCTTGAGATAATCTGTGCAGATACATATAATTTGTTTCTTAAAAAGAAAATAAAATTTAAAAATACCTCCAGATTTCTTATCCCTGAAACCTAAAATTAGTCTGAGTGGCTTTAAAAAAACAGAGGAGGATATGTAAAAATTAAATTAGACTTGGAGTCCTAAGTGGCAAATTAGTTCATTTCAAACAAATAAAATCATTACTGTGCAAAAGAAATCATAACTGTGCATAGTAAAAAGAATTTTTACTTAGTATCTCATTTATATTTATATATGTGTAGTTATCTACATAGTTATATATCATATATAAGCTATTAATATGTTTCATACAGTAACTGAATAATCATACATATTATTATTTATTATTATATAAGTATCTATCATACATCCATCTATTTTCCCCTTAATTCATCATCTCTGTAATTCTACAGCACCATTACATACTGTCAGAAACACTCAACACTTGCTAAAAAATGTTGGACTTAAACCAGATCTCTCTTGTGTCTCTCAGTAGCCACTTCTATGATAAGGGTCTGCACTGATTTATGTCAGGAATGTGAAGTTTAACAGGACACACTCTTTCCTTTTGACAATTTAGTCTTCTATGACTTAAAAAACAAACACACAAGCCTATAAACCATTATGACATAAAGACATAAAGACCAGTGATAGCTTGGTCTCCTTTATGCTCACCTATGTGTGATAGCTAAATCTTCATCTGCATGTATAAACTGTCTTTTACACCAATGGACTAACCTTGCAAAGTAAGACACCATCTGGTAGAATGTTCTCAGTCTATGTCATATAGCAGTGATGTTTCATATGCCAGATCTAATATTTTGAGGACATCAAGTTCTATTCTATTTCATAGATACATTAGTGGCATAAAAGAAGATAAAAGTATTCAGGGATAGAAAATGAACATTTTGGTGTCTATTTACTTCAATATGAAAGTGATGTCAGATACATGAATAAATGCAAAATATTTCCATACAGAAATATTCTGGAGATTAATAAGCTAAGAGTACCAAGTCCTACTTTCGTTCTATTAAATTAAATTAAAAACCCAGATGGAGAAATTCTGCCATACTACTTTATTTCCTTCAAAATTTTAGATAGAGAATTCATATTTTCAGGGAATAATGAATACACTAGTAAAAGGGAACACATTCCATTCTACATGCTCATCATTACCTCTTACAATGTGATTACATTTTTATCTCCTGCTTCTCTGAAAAGATACTTTCTTCAAGTCAAAGGAAGTGGTTCAGCCTTCTCATATGGCCTCTTGAATTTAATCTTTGCTTCCATTACCGTATAATGACTAAATGAAAGAAAACTTTGTTATTTAGAAGAAGACATGGAAGATGAATTCAGGTCATGTTAATCAAGGCCTAGATGCCTCTGGAGGAGTATCCTGAGAGACTTCTTCCCCTGGTCTTTAATTATGTTGTGTTTATTTCATCAGGTTCAAGTTGAACTTCTTCAGCAAACGTTCCTAGAGAATAATTATCTGCTCCATTTACTAGTTCTTTTGAGAATATCATGTGATTGTATATGGTACATGATGATTCATGCATTTTAAATGCTATGCCGGTGTTTAAAACCATGCCTCATGGTCCTGGCTCTGGAGTCCCTCGTTGGTGTCAGCGCTGTCTGAATTATCTCAGGAGGAAGACATGCCAAGACAAGTCTCTCTACTTCATAATATGGGATAAACGAAGTTTCATGTGTCTTAGAAGGACTATCTAAAATAGTCACAGGAAGATGTTAGCAAGCTGAGTGTTTATTCCAGTTTGCCAATCATGCAGGCAAACAACTGAAATTATAAAGTGTTAAGGATCAGGAATACCAGATTCTTAGTTTTCCTAGTGATCATTTTTATGCTTTTTCACTTCAAATATAGTTAATCACAAATAGTTACTGATGGCTTTTCTACAGTTTGTTGTTAGGTGCTGTCCAACAGGTTCTGAATCACAGTGACCTTACGCACAACACACTGGCTACCACTTGACTTTTCCTACTGTATTAACCATTATTCCACATGTCAGGGATCTCCTATGGGTAATACAGGTTACTGAGTATGTATATTCCAATTCTGTATACAGGGACTGAGGGAATTAATGCAGGGTATGTAAGAACCTATTGGAACCTTGGAAGAGACAAACTTAAGCTAAAACTTCATTAATAACCTGATTTCCCTTTGCCTTAGTCTGACTTGAGGCTATTGGAGACATTTTGGGTTTCCTGAAATTAGTGTCAATGTCAAGCCAGTGTCCAGTCACCACCCAAAATGTAATTATTTTCTTTTCCCCAATGACTAGTCACTCTTATGAAAGGTCTTATATGTATTTGGAGAAGACTGAGAGAAAGAAAATAGTATAAATCTGTGTCAGTATAGTGGTATTCTTCATCTAATTGGCCCAGCCTCCACTTCATTCAGCATGCGCATCTGTAAACTGGGCACAGGTGTGGGTATTGATTGAGGATTGTGACTCTCTAGCGGTTAGAGGTAGAGGTATTGACTTGAACTAGAGTTATTTTGGTTATACAGATCAAATGAATATTCAGTAGGTGGTCTATCTATTTCACTTCTATAGGCACCCTACCTATGTAAGGAAGATCATAGGAGTCAGACTATTCTGATTACGACTTGGCACTGCCAATTATGGTAGTAACACTCATGTTGTCTCTGTTGTTTAAGTACTAACACTTTGACCCCAAGTACAATGGGAGCTGGATTCCCTTCACAACTAGGTGTCTTAATTCAATTATTAAAACTCTCAGATATGACTTAAATAATATGGCAATTGTGACATTCTTCAGAGATTCTGAGACTCCATTCACAAATGTCTTCCTCATTGTTGTGGTGAAAGTTCTATCCTCTGGGCATAGCACTTGTGGGTCTAACATACCAAAGCCTTTAGCTAATGTCTTCTATAGCAATGTAGGTTTGGTACTTCAACTTATCTTATTGTAGGCCATTATGTAAACCAGATTTCCTCAAACCAAACTAATAAACTAATATAGTAGGTAATAAGAAAATGTGCACAGTGCATGCCTTAAAAAGACTAGTTCTTGGGAATATTGCATTGGGATGATGACATTTCAACTAGTTGTTTGGTAAATGACAATACATTCCACCTCAAATATAATTTTGCCCTTTTATTCTATGTGGTTTACCCATTCACTTAAAAAATATTCTTTTCTAGATCCTTTGCTTGCCAAAGGAGATGTAATTCTACTCAAATACCGAGTTTAAATAAATTCAAATGGAAAGAGAAAATTTACTGGTGAAACCCCTCCCCTCAAAGAACAACAGCAAAAAAAAATTAACTATTTGATCTATTCCTATCTTCTTGAGCTGAAATATTGAATGAAGAACTTTTACTTTTCAATGCCAATTAAACTATGGCCATTGAACTGATTCTGACTAGTAGAAATCCTATAGGAAAAAGTGTAGCTGCCCCTTTGATTTTCTTAGGTTATAAATATTTATGGAAACAGTCTCATATTTATCCCATCTTGCCTTAAGTGGTTTTGAACTATTGACCTTGTGGTTAGCAGCCCTGTGAATACCCCACTGAAGTTTTCCCCTGACTCACAAGCTGTGGGACTGATGTATCAGCAGGTCAGGCTTGTAGCTGCAGAGGTGATCAAATCCAAGGTTGGTAAGTCAGATAACAGGACACTGAAGAATTCCAGGACTGGCAGAAAATATGGTTCAAAGAATCACTCATAGATAAAACAGATGCAGGATCCACATTAGCAAAAAAAAAGAGCAAGCTTTCCCACTGAAGCTACTTGTATTTGAACCAGACATAATCAAAGTAATTGATTGTGGCAGGGCTGTGGCCTGAGTAAAGGTACCTCTTCCCACCTTCGTTTTCTCCTATTATGGAGGCTACAGCATATTAGCTATCGTCACACTGTGTTTGCTAGGTCAGCACATGGGGAATTAGTAGGTGCTAATAGCCAATCCACTGAGAATCATGGCCCAGCATAATAACAGCAAATTTTTATAACCACCACAGTGCTCATGTCTAATTGGTTTTGAGGTTATCGATACTTCTGCCTCCATTATTAAAAACAATCCAACAAAAAATCTAACAGCCATCAAGTACTTTCTGACTACCTGGCAGAATAGAAACCCTCCTGTGTGTTTCTGAGATGATAATTCTTGACAGGATTAGAAATCTTCATCTTTGTCCTGAGGAGCAGCTGTTGGCTTAGAACTTCTGACCTTGGGGTTACAAACCCATAGAGTCATTAGATGCCACCAGATGCCTAATCACAAGGTCAGAAGTTCAAAAAACAAAACCAAAAACATACCAATTGGTCCACGGAGAAAGCGGAGTCTTTCTACTTCCTGAAGACTTACACCTTCAGAAACCCACAAGGGCAGTTCGACTCTAGACTACAGAGTTGTTACGAATCAGAGTTGGCCTGATGGCAGTGAGGGAGGGGTTTAGTCTTAAAATGGGTGGTGCCAATCCCTGGAGAGGTGACAGTGTTCTTACTCGAATTATCACCAATGGCTGAATTACTGGCAGGAAGTGTGAATTATGGAGTAACTGTGTATTTAATACTTCTCTGCAGTTTTGTCGGGATGAGAAATATAAAGGCATGATACACTAGTTCTAGCTACAATAGGCAACGTGGTAAGGAAAAAGAAGTGATCAGTGCTTTGGAACCATGGCATTGCATAAAAGGTCTTAGAATTCCCACTTTTACCTTGAAAAGAAAACCTTATTTCTTATAGGCGAAAAGCTCAGATTGTTGAAAACCACACCAGGTCTTATAGTAAGAGTGCCTGAATTACAATTTCAACTAAATTTTCCACTCCAAATGGTGTGTGATGTGACAATGATTTAAAAGAGATGGGGTCCTGATACTTGGCAAGGAGATGTGTGAATACATAAGCAGGAAGACAGTGACAATGTGTGCCTAAATCTTTTTGGATCATTTCTTCCAAAAGAATAAACCCTATTACACTCATGTAATAAGATTCACTCAAATGTGCCTGTTGATCTTCGTCTGAGATATTGTCTGAGGCAGAATCTGGAGAATTCTTCTGGGCATCACTTGAGGCAGATACTGTAGATGCCATTACTGAATGCCCCCAAGAAAACCCCAACCACCAATAGTTGCTTTTATAACTATAACTAAACAAGTCCCAGGTCATCTCTGAAGGTGAAATACAATCTGTGACCCACGGAGAGGTAGCCCACACTAAAAGAATGCTTCATTTTTCTATTATGTACAAAGAGAAGCTTCGAGAATATGTGTGGGAATAGCTATTTAGAATATGAAATCATGGTTCCAGGAAGATAAAGTTGTATTGGTTTGAGTTTATTGACATAGATCACAAACGAGAATGTCCCAGCTCAGGAGTTCAGAAGAAGATCGGATAGTTTATGCTGTTGGTCTGCTAAACGTTGGGTGGGCGGTGGCTGTTCTGAGCAACAGTAACGCTGTCTGTGCACAACAGGACAAAACAGTACACAATCCTGCAGCATCCTCCCAATTGTTCCTGTGCCTGATCCCATTGATGCAACCACTGTGTCAATCTATCTCCTTGAGGGACTCCCACTTTTTTTTTTACCACCCTTCTACTTTACTAAACATGATGTGCTTCTTTATGGGCCAATCTCTCCTGACAATATGTTCAAAGTATGTAAAATGAAGGAGCACGTTTTTTTCAATACAGATCTATTTACCCTTTTAGAAGTATGTGGTAGTTACATAATCTGGTGTCAATTAGAGGATTCAGAGTGAAGGAGTGGAGTCTAGCCTGCCAATCAGGTAGTAGCTTGCTGACCTCATTTGGAGGCCCTAAAGAGATAAATAGCTCACCGGGCACAGGGCACATGCTTACTCCCTGTGAGATATCTTTGTGGAAAAGACACATGGAGAAAGTCTGATGGAAGCAGATCTCTGGAGCTGGAGGAGCCACATGAAGACCCCTGCCAGCACTGAGATGGCGACAGTGCCAATGGGAACCTCAAAACTTCCCACCCACTGCTCTGTGAACTTCCTGCAATCAGCATTTTTGTATGTGTTCTGTGAGTCCGAAGAGGACTTTATAGATTGGTACCAGACATATAAGCTAATATCAGACTTATGGATTTGATCTGCACCGCACTGGGATGTCTTATCAATGTTCAACTGCTTTTGTATAAAGCTCTTTCTTATATGCTTCTCCCTGGGTTTGTTTCTCTGTTCAACTCAGACTAACACACAGTACATGTTATTTTCAAAATTATTTTCCAGCAATGCTTCGTCTATGGTCTTTCTTATCCAGTGTCCTATTTCACATGCATATAATGCAATAGAGAATACCATGATTTGAGTCAACTTCACCTTGGTCCTCAAAGTAACATCCTTGCTCTTCAATGCTCTAAGGAAGTCTTGTGCGAACAGATTTACCTAATGGAATAAATCTTTTTATCTTTTGACTGCTTCTTCCATGAGCATGGATAGTTGATTGTGGATCCAAACAAGAAAATTTTGACCATTTAAACCTTTTCTCCATTTGGCATCATGTTAGCTATTGGTGTAAATGTGAGGATTTTGGTCTTGCTTACATTGAATTGTAATCCATATTGAAGGCTAAAATCCTTGATGTTAGCAGAGGTCCATAGCACAGTTTGGCAAGCAGGTGGTTGAGCCTCACAGTGCAGCAATGTGAGGTGTCTGGCCGTAGGGAAGACTCTAGAGTGATGGCAAGGCCAGTGGAGTCAGATCACAGACATCGCACATGGCTTGATGAAGCAGTACCTCAGCAGCACACTGATGTGGTCCACTGCTGGCGTGACAAGGTGACACAGAGTTCTGCATTGACCACAGGCAACATGGCACATGTGATGAGGCTGGGTAACTGGAATAGTTAGTGTACTGATCTGACCACCAAGAGAGAAAGTCTCTAGAGAGTCATATATCACTGTCACATCACCAAGGGAGGTCTACCAGCTATGACCTGATTGACAAGCTAACATACACCCGCACTCTTCTTATAGGTTCCATGCTGACACACACACATACACACACACACAAGTTATCACAGTCCGCTCCTTGTCAACTTGGCAATTGTACATATTTTTAATATTCATTATTATATTGGGGGCTCTTTCAGATATTATAAAAGTCCATAAGTCAACTAAATCAAGAGTAACTATACAATTATTACCACAATCCATTTCAAAATATTTTTTCTTCTTGAACTCATTGATATCCCCTCCCACCCTATCCCTCAGGAAACCATAATATATTAGTATTAACATATTAATATTATTATAATATTAATTGTATATATTTGCCATATCTTGCACCATCTGATGCATTCATCTCACTGAGACTTTGCTACTTGTTATCCTCAAGTGGGGTTACACTGTCATCATTGCTAGCAAATCCCCCTCCCCTCCTTACCACCTCTTTTCCCATATCCCAGGATATTGTTACTTCCATTACTGTCTCTGAAGGGTTGTCTCTCTTGGCTTTCATGCACCGAATTATGTTAAGTATACAAATGAACATACACAGGTCTAGCAAGATTAATGAGGTAAAACAAAAACTGTATATTAAAAGGATGAAATACTTAAAAACTAGAGCATAGTTGTGTTTCAGCAGTGCTAATCCACAGCATAGATTTATCATCCTTTCCATGTGGCCCTTCTTTGAGGGACTGTCTGATTATCTTACAAGTGGGTTTGGGGAGTCCTCTTTGACCAACTCTACTTTCACGTCAATCTGATGGCTTGTTTTCGAACCTTTGATACCTCTTCCCTTTGACATTTCATGATCACACAGGCTGATGTGCTTCTTCCGTATGGGTTTTGTTGATTCCCTGCTGGATGGACACTTGTTTAACTTCAAACCTTTAAGACCACAGAGGCTATATCTCTTAATGGCTGAGTACCATCAACTTTCTTCACCATTTGCTTATGCACCCATTGTATACACAATTTTGTATCATAGTTTTAATGTTAATGTATGTTTACATTGTTTTCATCTTTTGCTATTGCTACAATGCTATAATGCTACAATGAACATCAGTGTAAGTATATCTGTAATCCAGAAGGTTTATATATCTAGTTGTTGGTGGTCAATCAAATGATGATAAAGTCTTCCTTGTATTCTTGACCTGAAATATTACTATTTTCAAAGATTGAAAATACAGAAAAGTTACATTTTTATATTCTATATTCCTTTTTATGTATTCACAGCTCAAAATATTTTAAACTACTTAAATATCAATTATGATTTGTTCTCTACCTCATTATCAGCAAGGAAGACTATTGGTCTATAATCATTTCATGAAAGTGTTAGGAGAGGATTAGCATTTTAAAATGTATTTTCTACAAAGAGGCTTGATCCAGTTGCCTTATCTTAAATGGCATAGATTTAATAATTTGAATCAATATAAAATAAATAATGAATTAGTTTAGTTTAACAGAATAAATAATTTATTTTTAATAGTAATCTCATCTGTGACAAAATGGGGAAAAATGTCAAGAATTCATGTGGAAGACTGTGTTAGTCTAGGTATATTAGAGAAACAAATTCATAGACACTCATGTGGTTATACAAAAGAACTTCATATAGAAGAACAATTGAGTATGGAGAAAACATCCCAGCCCAGTCCATATCACATCCATAAGTCCAATATTATGCCATATGATGATAATAGTCCACAAATTCTTCTTCAGACTCACACACCAGACAATGACACCAAATGTAGGAATGTCACAGGCTCAGGGGTGGAAAGTCTTGTGGATCCAGTGGTGGTGTAATCCACTGAGTACTGGCGTGGTCTCTATATTGCTCCTTCAGCTCTCAGAACTCTGCTGCATCAGGGTAGCTCCATGTGGCTTCTCAGTAAGCATGTTTTTCAGGAAGTGAGCATGTGTTGCCCCTACAATGAGCTATTTTTCTCCTTAGTGGCTTCAAATGAGGTCATCAAGGTGTGACCTGATTGGCAAGCTAAATTCCACTCATTCACTCTTAAGTCTCAAATTGACAACAGATTATGTGACTACCACAAAGACCAAGTTCAAAACTTGTATTACTTGATCTTTAGCACAAAACTGAATTCCATATTTCCTTTGGAAATTTACAGGTTATTTTTTATGGAACAGAAAGAGGACATTCTGTATGAACTTATAGTCCTATGAAAAAAAAAAACTTAAATGATATTTATTTGACATTTTAATTCAAAATCCACCCATTATCCACGCTCCCACTATTCTTATAGTTATGGATTCTTTCTAACTATAGCTGAGATGAGAAAAATCTTCCAGAAATCAGAAGAGAGGTAAATACAAGTATTCTTAATTGCATATAAGAAACATATACAAATATATTGTGGCTGTCCTATTTGACTTTAAATCTTATTTATATTTATATAATATAAATCAGACTGTTGTAAAAATATCAAATACTAATCAATTTTATGGTGCAAATAGTTACTTAGAGAAAATTGAAATAATTAAAATGCCTAAATGTAGACCAAGTTTATACAATGGTTGAATAAATTTTATAGTATATCCCTTCCTAATGTTAGCGATAAATGTGGATGAGCTAATGTGTATTTTCATTGTACAAGAGCAATAAGAATATAATTAATTGGGATTTTTGAAGTTTTCACTCCTTTATAATTTATAACATGCCAATTATAAGTAATTTTTGCACAGATCTTTTCAGACCCTCTACCACATCTTTGTTCCTTAGGCTGTATATAAGAGGGTTCAACATAGGATTGAGGATGATATAGAACTCAGAGACACTGGTCTTTTTCTGAAGAGTGCAAGACACTGGAACTCAAATAGATAACCATAGTTCAAAATAGAGAAACAGCACCACAGCTGGGAAGGACATGTATTGAAAAGTTTTTGTTTGTTTGTTTGTTTGTTTTTTGCCCACTTGGAAAAATTTGAATGGAGAACACCAAGAAAGATATAAACAAACATAATTCCCATTACTGACACTACTTTTACATAAGCTGAAGTGTCCTCAGATGACAACTTGAGTAAACCTTGCATCTCACAGAAAAATGATGGATTTCTCTTGAGTCACATCTAGAAAAATATATTGAATATGTGGTCTGAAGTGTGGAATTAATTGTTCCCTCAACTCAGGATATGATTGACATATATGAAAATTCATGATGGTCCCATGCCTCAAGGGTTTATAAAATAGCAACACATTGGCCATAGGTCATCAGGGTGAGCAGAATATAGTCACAAAAAATAATTAATATTTTGGGGGAAGAAAATTATCATGAAAATATGTACTGACTTTGTAATGAAATTTCTATTCACAATCTGTCTAATCCTTCAAGAGAATCCATTGTAATTATAAGATAAAGAGACTGATAATCAAATAACATATACAAATTAATGCACATTATTAAATATACTTACCAACAAATGGCTTTATATATGGACAGATTCAGCCATGTAAATCTGTTTCTAAAATTTCAGGAATTTTGACAAGTAGCTATTTGAGATTGATTGAGATGGTTTGAAATTCAGCGTGATTAACCCTGGTAGTTCTACAATAGTGCAGTGGAGTTTTGTATTATTACCAGGATCCAAATTTAATAATACTCATCTCTAGGTAGAAGAGCATGTCTGAAACACCATAATTCTGCTCTTTTTATCTGTGCTGATAGTCAAGGAAGTCTAATGCCATGAGAAGTGCTGGTTGCAGAAGTACAGATGGTCCTGGAAACATGCAAGGAGGAAGGGAGGTGGTGTGTGTGATTAAAAAATGGGACTAGTAAGATATTGTTCTCTAATTATTTTCTCAGGATGTGTTGCATGATAGCTAGACCTTGAGCAGGAGTACACATACATATTTAGCATGTGAGCTACTTATAAAATGATCAAGTTAAAATCACCTACCAACTACAAAAATGCAAAACATATATTTATTTTTATTTTTTGTGTTACATTTATTCATAAATTCTTGAGAATCTTTTATTTATATATATATACAATGTATGTTTATGTACCTTGCATAACTGCATGGGTCCATAATGCACAACCCAACACAATTAACTATGTACATCTTTTTGTTTTACTTGAATTTACTCTGATGACTTGCACTGAATGGAATGAGCCAGGGATACAGATTCTGGACAGTAGCTGCTGACAGCCAGCCTCAAGAACATCTCTAGATGATCATTATTCATGGCTGAATGATACTTGGACTTAATGATCTTTATGTGGGAAAACGCTGACTCATATAAATAAGTAGAGCCAAATAATGCAGTCAAGGAGGTAGCACAGTTTCTCATGTTTGGGTACATTCAGCAAATTATTAATCCAAATCCAAATGAGGAAATAGTATCAGAACTTGAATTCTCTCATTCTGCTGTACAGAAGGCTATGGATGATGGTGGAAAGCCAAAATACATTTGCAGAATGTCCACAGGGAATAAGCCTCTGGTGATTTCCCTCTAGCCATAATTGTAGGAGCAGATTAACCTGGTTATCAGACAGAGAATATAGGAGAGACAACAATCATAGATTAAAATGATTAATCTGACTTGAATGATTAAAATCTGGTTATGTATTCTTTCTTTGGATACACTTAAATCTTGATCTCGTGTTTAATATTTTCTGTTCTAGTAACCATGGTGTGATTGTAAATGGTATGCAATTTTAAAGCATTTTAAATCTTATGCCCAGTGTTTTAATCCATTTATCAAGATTTTGGCTCTGGAGTCCCCTCTTTGGGGTCAATAGTGTCTGAATTTTCCCGGGAGGAAGAAGTACTAAGACAATCTTCTCTGCCTCATAATATGGGGTAAAAGATACTCCATGCACTATAGAAGGAACATCTAAAATAGTCACGGGGAAATGTCAGCAAGATGAGGGAAATTATTGAGTGTTTAAGGTCATATTCAGGAATGCCATTTCTTAGATTTTCTGATCACTTTAATACCTTTTCACTTCAAATATGGATAACCATAAGCATTTAGTGATGGTTTCTCTATAGTTTGTTGTTAGGTACCTCTGAATTAGATCCAACCCAAACTAACCGAATGCACAAAAATAAAGGCTCCACTTTGCTATTCCTACCAAAAAAGTTATTGTTACACATGTCAGGGATCTGATATTGGTAATTCAAATACTGAGTATGTATTCTATGATTATGTGTACTGGGACTAAGAAAATTTCTACAGGGTGTGTTTGGGGCCCATTGAAACCTCTAAGAGACAAATGAGCTAAAATTTCATTTATAATCTAACTTCCATATGCACCTATTCTGGCTTGTGGACCTTTGAATCATTTTAAATCTACTGGAATTAGTGTGCATGTCAAGAGTTTCATGTAATTCTTCCCAGAAAGTGAGATTGTTTCCTTTCTTTCATGACAAGTCACTCTTATAAAAAGTCATAGATCTCTTTGAAGAAGGATGAGAGAAAGGCTAACAGTATAAATCTGCGTTGGTGCAATGTGATTCTTCTTCTACTGGACCCAACCCCCTCTTCATTCAAAGACTATGTATTTCTAAACTGGCTCAAGTCTGTGTAATGATTGAAGCACTATGACTCTCTACTTTGAATTATTAGAGTTTGATTACCATTCACTTGACATAGAAAGCATTTGGTTATACATATCAGGTGAATATTTATAAGTTTCTTATATATTTCTCTCCTAGAGGCACTGTTTAAGTAGCAAGCATCCTAAGTCAATATGAATCAAGCTATTCTAATTATTACCTTGCCTCTGGTACCTATTATGGTAACTACATCCTATTTGTCTCTATTGTTTAAGTACTGCCACTTGGTCCTTCATGCTATGGGGTTTGGGAGGAAACAGCCCTCTTGAAGTAAAGCATCTTAATTCAATTCAGGATGTTCTCACTGTCAAATCTTACATAACACAGCAATGATAATAGTCTTTAGAGATCCTAAGGCTTTAAAAATGTGTTCCTATTGTTGCTGTAGAATAAGTATCCTCTGGGCAAATCCCATGTGAGTCTAACATGCCAAGTTCCCTAAGTCTTTAAATACAAAGGTAGATCTAGTATTTCAATGTGATTGACTGCAGGTCATTACGTAAGCCATGCTTCATCCAACCAATCAAGTATTAGATCCATCTCCACCTCTTGAGTTGAAACATGAAATAAATAATATGTACTTCTCGCTTCCACCAAAAAAAAAACTGCAATTGAGTTAATTCTGACTCATTTGAGCTCATATAGAATAGAGTATAACTGTCTCTCTGGTTTCTTAGGTAGCAATTAAAAATCATGTTATTGGGGCTCTTATAATTCTTAACACAAACTATACATAGATCCATTGTATCAAGATCATTTGTACATATGCTGCCATCATCATTTTCACAACCTTTTCTTTATCCATGAGTCCTTGATATCAGTTCCTGCTTCCCCCGTTCCCCACCTTCTTTCCCTCATGGACCCTTGATCATTTATAATAATTATTTTTATATGTCTTACATCAACCACTGTCTCCCTTCACTGACCTTTATGCTGTTCATCTCCCTAGAAGGAGGCTTTATGTCAATCATTGTGACTGGTTCCCTCTTTCTCCCCTGCCTCCCACTTTCCCCTTACCCTCCTGGTATCACTACTCTAATTATTCATTCTGAGGGGTTTATCTGTCCTGGATTCCCAGTGTTGCAAGCTCATATCTGGACCAGTATGCGTGCTCTGGTCTAGCCGGATTTTTAAGGTAGAACTGGGGTCATGATAGTAAATTGGAGGGAGGAAGCATTAAAGAACAAGAGGAAAGTTGTGTATGATATCTGTATTATAATGCACCCTGATTCAATCCTCTCTTTCTTTTGACTCATCTGAAAGGGAATGTTCAATTGTCTACACATTGGGTTTGAGTTCCTACTACACACTCCCCCTCATTCACTTGATACAATTTTTTGTCTGGGTCCTTGGTGCCTGATCCAATCAACAGCTCATGATCACACAGGGGTGGAGTGCTTCTTCCATGTGGGCTTTTTTCTCAGCTAGATGGTCACTTGTCTATCTTCAAGTCTTTAAGACCCCCAGATGTATCTTTTCATATCTGAACACCATCAGCTTTCTTCACCACGTTTACTTCTACACCCATTTTGTCTTCAGTGATCTTGTTGGGAAGGTGAGCATCATAGAATTTTGAGTTATTAGAACAAAGTGTTCTTGCATTGAGGGAGTACTTAAGTAGAGGCCCAATGTCTGTATGCTATATTAATACTTAACATATAAGTAAATGTACATATATCTCTTTTCCTATAATTATATATAAATATATTTACATATGCACATGCCTGTATTTAGACCTCTATATATGTCCTTTGCCTCCTACATGTTTTCCTCTATTTTGTCTTACTTTCCCCTTGTCCCTCTTTCATATTTGAATTTCATTCAGTTTTCAGTAACTTCTCTTGACTACATTGCTCTGGATCAAGGCCCGCCAGGCATCCTGCCTTTCTCACCATCGATTTTAGGAAACGTTGTTCCCCTGTACCTATGTTTGTTGGCACCTTTTCCTTTCTCCTACCTCCCCAACTCCCATGACCCCCTGGAACCATCGTCCTGTTGTTTTCTCCTCTAGATGGTTTATCCTGCTTACCATAAGATAAGATAGACATGCAAAAACAATATAAGCACAGATATAAAACAAAGAAATACAAAAGCAACAAAAGAAAACAAAGAACAAAACAACAACAACAAAAAAGAAAAGTCTATAAATAGTTTCAGGTGTGGTTGTTGACTTTTGTGGTGTTTTTTGTTGTTGATGATGGAAACATACAACTTTCCTTACATTCTTTAATGCTTCACACACACCCCCACTGTCATGACCCCAATTCTACCTCACAAATCCAGCTAGACAGAGCATGTACAGATGAGATTGCAACACAGGGAATCCAGGGCAGATAAACACCTAAGGGTCAATAATGAGAGTAGTAATACCAGGAGGGTAAGGGTAAGGTGGAGGAGGGTGGCGGGGAAACCAATTGCTATGATCTACATATGACCCCCTCCTAAGGGAATGGACAACAGAAAAATGGGTGAAGGCAGACAGTGGTCAGTTTAAGACATGAAAGAAATTGTAAATTCTCAAGGGATCATGAGGGAGGGAGGGTAGAAGAGGGGGAAATGAGCTGATACCAAGGCAACGTGGTTTTAAAGATGTCCTTATAGAGAGGGTGATGTGTATTTCATGGATGTGTGTTTCATGGATGCTATCTTGTTGTTTGGATTGGAATAGAGTATTATATAATCTGAGAGTCTGATTTCATATTTGTGTTTGTTCTTATAAAAGTGAACTCATAATATTTGCCCTTTAGTGATTGACTGATTGCGATGATTAGAATATTCATTCTTTCGGATATTTGACTGAGTAGTCTATTTTCATTATAGTGAATGCTAATTTGGGGGAGGAAGCATTCTTAGATTTTCTATTCATCAGGAAGAAATAAAATTCCAGAAATCTTGAAGATAGTGACAGGCTTAAGGACTCAAGGGAAGTAGAATTATAAGTATCTTGCACTATCCTTTGGGGAGAGGTAGCTATTTTGGCAGGTAGAATGTCTTGTTAATTAAAACAAAAGGATAGAGTGCTAACAGAGCATTTGAAATTACCTCCTAATCAAGAATCCAGATATTTGTCTCATTTTATAAAATCTATCATTTCCTTTTCTTCTCTTCCTCCTCTGTCTACATATCCCAGGTCATATTTAATCTTTAATTTATTATAGAATCACACACTGGCCCCATAGCCGATATGTGAAACAGCGAAAAGGAACACTTTTGTTGACTCAGAGAATATCCGATTAGAATGTGTGCATTTTCATGCTTTATGGAGAGATTCTGGGTTTCCCTTGTGAGAACAATGACTAAACACAGAACATAATGCTGAAAGCTTCAGCACTTAGAAGGAAAAAAGAAGACCGCTGGATTTTTATAAGTTGAATTGATTATCTATTTGCTAGACCTATCACTAAGGGTTGTGATAGTCTGAAATTTTGCTGTCATTCTAAGTACTTTATGAAGCATGAAATTTCAATTATTGGACACGGATGACTAAGTTGTGGAGTCAGTATATGGTTGCAGGTTGTTGGTGGCCACTCCAAAGCACAGGGTGTTACTACTTTAATACCCATATTACATACTGCTTATACATGCATCAATAAAATGAAACCTTATTTCAACTTATATTATCCCTATTTATTAAACTTTCAGATTCAGTACCCTTTTTTAAAACTCTTTTTATTGTCATTTGAGTCCCTTTACTTCAATATCAATCTCATTCTCCTTATCCTCCTACCTTCTATTCTTGCCCTTCCCTCGCCCACAATGAATTAATTAACTCTATAGTTATAATATCTCTGATGGGGCCTTGAGGATTGAATGTGTTGAATGAATAAGTAATTCCTTATTGTTTAAGAATTAGCTTTGCAAATTACAAAGATACAGTAATCTTAAATTTATACCTGCCAACATGTTAACACTTACCTATCTATTATATGATCCACTCTATAAAATTATATTAAAGAAATATAATGAAACATAAAATGGCAAGACTTTATTACAAGGGGAACAAGATATATATATATATATATATATATATATATATATATATATAAAGGTAGGCAAAAAATATTTATTCAACTCTGTAATAAATTATGTGCACACAGGTTTTAGAAAACATAGCCTTTTGTAGTGAACATATGGTTAGATAACTTTGTTTTCTTATAAAACTGTCATCTTTCTTCAAGAGCGAAATCTTTATAACTTTTGTACCTAGTTAAGCAGATGTTTGCCAATCCTGGTACTGCCACCAAACATCTCAAAGAGGGAAGGGGATGCCAACATGGGCATATTCAAGAAAAACAAACTTGATAAAGTAAACTTCATAAAATGATTTAAGAACTTGATTCCCTATTACTTTTCTCCCTTTTTATACTCTCAAAGGATTTTCAATAAATCGTCTCAATATCTCTGAAATGGTTTCTTTTAATGTGTCACTTGTTACTACCATCCGCAAGTTCCCAAATTCATGAAATACAGTGCGCAGTTGGTACGTTTCCTGGAGGCAAATTCAAGTGTTTTGGCAAGCAGGCATAAAGTTTCTAAATGCCACGTATGTTCAAATTTCCCAGCTTCACTGATCTTAGCCCCTTTGATCAGCCTTTTCTCCAAGAATATCATTCCCCAGGAGATCCAAGTTCCTCCATTTGTTTTCTTTGTGTAGTTTCTAGTTCTTCTAGTCTTTTACGCAGTAAAGAGAATTCCTTTTGATGCTGTTCCTCCTGCAGATGAGGAGGAAAAGAAAGTTCCATGCCTGGAACCATGTTTGAGGACTGAACACTAACAGGATTGAGAGATATTGTGGGAGGCATGCTGGGAATCAGGATTAAACTTCAAAATTCATTGTGCCTACTCTGTATAGTCTTTAGTCTTTTTTGAATCCTTGTATATTCTTCAAATGGAACATTTTGTCTATTTAACACCTGGTTTTCTCTCTCCTGTTCTTCCCTCTTTGCCTCCAAAAGTTCAACTTTCTCCTGAAGTCTCTTTAACTTATTTTCATGAGGAGATTTTCTCTTTTTCTGGGCAATTGCAGCTCGCTGCAGTTTCTCCTTAGCTTGATTATACTTTTCTTCTCTGTGATTCGCTCATGAAGTTTATGCTTTTCTTCAAACCACAGTACCTGTTTATCTTCCAAAGTCTTTTCAACTTCTAGTTGTGCTTTTTCATCTTGGCTTCTTAAATTTCAGCATTCGTGCTTCAATCTCTCCACCATTTTCTTCAGCATTGGTTTGAGTTCAGCAAATCATCCTCTGTGCAATTGAGGCAATTTGGATCTGCAAGCTACTGATTTTTTCTCTTAAGTCAGAATTCTCTTTTTTTCTTTCTCTGCATTTTCAATATTCGTACATTGTTGTTTAAGTTGTAGCCTAATACCCTGAAGTTCCTTCCTCGCTGACTCCTTTGCCATCTGTGAGGCCCGCAATTTCTCTTCACACTGATCCTTTTCAGATTACCTTCAGACATTATGCTCCACCTTCATTTTCTCTAGATCTGCTAATCTGTTCTCAAGCTCTAGTTTTTCATCTTGTAATGCCACTATTTTTTGATAACCTTTTTCCTTGGCAGTTTGTACTTTACGGATTAATTCACGATCTTTTTCCACTAAGAGCACTTTGTGGTATTCCACAGCTGACTTGAGAACTTCGTTGTGTGACTGCAGTCCATCCAGTTCACTTTGAATCTTATTCTTTTCTCTTTCTAGTTCACTTTTTTCTCTTGCTGCCTCCAGTTTGATGTCTGTTGTTTCTAGCTTGTTTGAATGCTTAAGTTCTTTGACTTGACTGGTCAGGACACTTACTTCTCGTTCAACTTTATGCAATTACTGAGTAAAAGAGAATTTTGTTCACTGTTTGATTGTAGCTCTTTTTCCAAATGTTCACACTGCAGTTTAGCTGACTTTTTTTCAGCCTCTAGGGATCTAACTGTAGACTGCATGTCAGCCAACTGCCGCACCTGTATTCTTTGGACACTTTCTACCTGAGCACCAGAATTCTCTTTTTCAGCCCTTAATTCTGCTACTTCAGTCTCTTAAAACTTTTAATTTCTGACATAAATGGACTTTTTCTCAAATAAGTTGCTCCACTCATCTGCTCTATCTTGTGGGATCCGTACTGAATAAGTTCTTGTTTATCTTTCTCCAGTCTTGCAACCTCTGATTCATATCTTTTTTCTTATTGTAAAATGCTGAACACTCTTCTTTTTGGTGTTCAAATTCTGATTTTAGAAATGTGTGATCATAACAAAGCTTATTATAATCAGATGTATACTTCTCCACTTCTTCATCAAGATTCTGAAAACGCTCTCTCATGGGTGTTTCTAATTCTTGTTGTATTGGGGCTCTTAGCAATTCCAGCTTTTGTGGAGTTAATACCTGTGCCTTTATTTCTTCTAACTCCTTAGTTTTTCCTACTTATTCGTCTCTTAGCTCAGCAAGCAGCAGCTGAATTTTTTCCTGCTTTTCATTTAATAGCCTTGAGATCATTTTGTGACTCTATGTACTCATTCTGTAACCTTGTATGGTCAGCTTTCAGAATTCGATCATTTGTTTTATGATGCTCACATCGTAACCTTTCATCAATCAACATTTTTTGGAACTCAGGCTGAGAGTGTGCCAGTGCACCATCTCCGGCTGGCGGGAAAGTGTTGGGAAAGGGCTCCGTGTTGGTGAGTG
The DNA here is from genome assembly GCA_004026705.1 of Nesogale talazaci. Taxonomy (NCBI): domain Eukaryota; kingdom Metazoa; phylum Chordata; class Mammalia; order Afrosoricida; family Tenrecidae; genus Nesogale; species Nesogale talazaci. The sequence goes on along the minus strand of PVJH01003884.1, from coordinate 91,106 downwards.
AATGGACAACCATGTAAAGAGATCCTGGCTTCCCTTTAACTTTAGTTTTCTTTCCAAGAATCTTCCCACTGCCTTCTTGCTAAAACAATCTCAGGAAACTGATTTTATATCGGACTCCCACGCAGTCCCTGCAAGAAGCGCCAACTCCAGTTCCCTGTGACCGGTGTGGGGGGCACACTCGCCCCACCCCCCGGGACCCCACCATGCCCCGCTCGCCAAGGCATTGAAGCCACAGGCGACGCTCTCTCTCCCGGGGATTTGCTCCGAGTCCACAGAGCCGGGCCAGGTCCAGGTGGCTGCCCCCTACCCAGCTGACTGGAAGGAGCAGAAGCGACCTCCCCCACTCCACCCCGCCACGAGGCAATCTCAGAGAAATCCCGGAGAGCTCTGAGGGCAGAGAGGCGGTGGCAGAGAGGAGCCCAGGCTTCTACTCATGGATGGGCCTCTTCAGAGGTGCAGGACCAACTTCGCCCTGACGCTTGGCCCCAAGCCAGCCGCCCCTCACGCCTCCAGGAGCGAGCTCTGTCGGGAGCAAAATATTTTGCAGATAGTGTAAACTTTTCTAATTGACACTAGTCACTAGTAAGAATAGAGTTATATGATCTATCAGAAATTTGAGATAGGAAAAAGAACTAGTGGAGAGAATTTTACACAAAATGTTTTGGAATCACTGTCTTACATGTCAAGGGAAGCTTATGAGTAAAGAACAGAGATAGAAAAAAATACGGTGACCTTTCTCTAGATAATCATTTAATTTGTTATAGAAAATAAAATGGCCAGATAAATTAGTTGCCAACACTTGTTTTATTTTTTTTGAATAACAATATAGAAAATGTTGAGTGTAACGCAATAGTTAATTGGAAACATTGCAAAAGTTGAACTAACCATATTAACAAACTTGTGTCTTTTGTAAGATGATTAAGGTGTGAAGGAGGTGACTGGACATTCAGGATGAAAGGCAATGAGAGGTTAAAACTGTTGGAAATAATGGCTGGAGAAAGAGGATATGTGTATAAAACAATAAAAGTGATTATCTGAGGAATATAACTGATTCAATTAAAATATAGAAACCCAAAGATAAGCTTCAAGATTATGAATCTGTATATTGTCATAATAGAATGTTAGTGAAAGTGAAAATCAAATAGAACAGGGAGTCATAAGTTCAATTTTGAAGATCTTGAATTAAAAATACTGGCAAGATTTTGGGGGGAAAGTGTTAACCAAAGTTGAGTGGATATTGGAATTTCTAAGAAGAAGCTATAAACAGCATGTATATTTGAAAGTATCCACATAAAGGAGATTGGTCAATCGAATAGAGACAATTTTATAGGCTATTACTTATGCAGTACCACAGAGATCCATTTGTAGATGTTTATTACACTTGGTTTATTGCTTTGCTGCAACTGGCTTGGCATTCTTAATAATGAAGAATGGCAAGAAACTTTTTATTTTCTTTGTTAATTTGATTAAAACAGCTACTGAGAATGAGACGGAGACGTATAAATTTATCTCTTCAAATCTGAAAGTGATGAAAAGATCTACGTATACAGTGCCTATCAAAGTTCCTGACACTTGGAAGCTCCTTGAATAATGCTGTTTTTTCACCTACATATGATATGTACATGGGATAGAAAGATATTTGACAAGATGGGTTGATACAGTGGCTGCAACAATTGGCTCAACCATAAGAATAATTGTGATGGTGGTGGAGGACCTGTGCTTGGATGATGTTTTCTTCCATTGTACATAGGGTCAGTGTGGGCTGCAACAGCCTCAACAACAGGAACAGCAACAATAGCACACCCTCCCACGCATACACTCAGGCTTCAGACACTGCGATGATCAAGAGACTTTGAATTCAGAATTTAGGGAATGTCTATTTACAGTGGGAGGAGGTGTAGAACGAGGACGACTGGCTAGAACTGAAATGACTGGAAAATGTGTCGGTATGAGAGGAGTGTCCACACTCACACGTCTATCGGGTGATTTGACACACTTACTGCTAGTAGTCACTGGGGAGTGGAAAATAACTAATATGCTTTGCTGCTGACCACGTGGTTGGATTTTTCTCAGGTTAAGTTTACCCAGAAGTGCCTCTGAAGAAATGTCTGGCTATTTCTGAAAAAATCAGTCGTTGAAGACCCGATGGGGTACGATTCTGCTTTGACACACGTGGGGTCACTAGTTGGAGGCATCTCCATGGAAACTAGCTTTATCTTCAGCATATTTGGAAACGTGAGTACTTTGGCCGATACCATTGACAGTTCCGTAAGAGATTTTTCTCAGCTTCCTGAATGTATTCTCCGCCAGCTCTCTCCTAGGTCTCTCCAGAGGTACAAAGCTGCCTGTCCTCTTGATTCAGTTTTTCCCTGAAACACACTTTTTCTGCGTATTACCTCACTTGCTCACCCATAATTCTTCCCTTCTCAATTCATTGCACTATTTCCCAAGACAAGATATTCCTTCCGCATTAGTGAAATAAAGAAGGTTGGTTGGTAGCAGTTTGGGCACAAGGGTCTTTAGTCAGTGGAAGAATTTCAGGGCAACAGTGAAGTCCTTCTAAAGAATTCTCACATGTGGTCAATTTTGAACTTATTTTGAGAGTCATTGCTTATCTTTTCTGTTCACATTTTTATGAGCTTTCTTATGGAATTTGAAAGCGATTACTTGATTTAATGTATGCCACTATTTGATCAGAAATTTTCATACTTTTAAATTATTCATTACATTATAATCTGGGTCAACTTAGACTTAAATCATATCCAGTCTACTCAGCAAAGTTATAAGAGAAGAACCACCTGTCCTCTCTTATAAAAATCCTATCCAATTCGACAAGAAACTTTGGTGGTGCTCTGGGATAAGCATTGAACTGTGGACTCCAAAGCTAGTGGATCTAGCCCATCAGCCATTCTACAGGCAACAGATGAGGCTGGATGCATCCATAAACATTTAGTCTCAGAAACTATGAATGAGAATTAACTGGGCTGAACCCCAGTGGTGCAGTGGTTGAGTGCGGGACTGTGGCCCACTGGCTTGCTGGTTCAAATTCAACATCAGCTCTCCAGGAGCAAAGCTGGGCCTCCCACTCCCACCAGAGGGCAGTGATGCCCCCCCAAAAGAGGAATTAATTTGGTGATGATGGGATTGGGTTTTGTAGATACTTAATAGTATAATAACAGCATTTCTTCATGCTTTTCAAGAAATAGTAAATATTAGAGGACATGCATTCACCTGAACCTCATGTTCCTGAATAATTGCTTTTTCTCCTTGTAAGAAGATGCAAACTCAATATTTTTATGTTTACTATTTTTATTGTAAGTTAGCTTTCACTAAATAACTCCTTCAGCAAAGAAGGCATAGCATTTTTGGTTTTTTCTGCAAACATGTATAATTCAGATGGGACACACATTAAATGAGCAAGCTATACAAAGATAAATCTTAAAAAGTATTTTTACTAGGTCTCCAGTTTATCCACACATAGATTTAATTCCCACAAAAGGTTTTAAAACATGTTTCTGATTAGTATGTGTCTACAGACAAGTTCTCTAGGTAATAAATTTGTCTTATTTGCATTAAGGTACTTTAAGAGGCACATTTTTGTACCAAAGGGGAAAACAGATATTGAGTATAAGGCAATAGATATTATAAAAACAAAATTCATGTAAACGTCTTCACAAATGATTGACATGTTTCTTCACATAAAATGAAATATTTTAAATGGATCACGTGTTTTAAGGCAGGTTAGGAAGATAATAAAGATAAGTCAAGGGCTGAGCCCCGGTGGCGTAGTGGTTGTGCGCGGGACTGCGGTCCACTGGGATGGAGGTTCAATTCCGGCTCCCAGGAGCAAAGTCTGGGCCTCCAAATCTCACCACCTGAGAGCAGTGATGTCTAAAAAAAATAATAAATAAATTTAAAAAAGATAAGTCAGGAAAGGGAGGATCATTATTCTCAAGAAATGAAAAAACTGGCTAAAGTCCAGAAATTAGTAAAAGACTGTAGTCTTACCAATGTAACTAAGAAATTACATTGAGGTGATAGTTACTGAAATTTGGATTTCACAAGGTTTATCATTTTCAATATTATTCAAACCCCGTGGTGTTAACAAAATTTTGGCTGGGGGTGGGCTGAGTGCCAGAAATGTTGGGCAAAGATCAGCTAGTTCAAAAAGTTTCTCTTTCCATTAGTATTTTAAGCAAAATCAGGGTCAATTAAGATAATTTTATATGACAACATGTAACTGAGGACAAGCCATGACTTTACGAAAGAACAAGGTCCAGTCAAAACCATAGTTCCTGAGGGATCTCCCGGGCTGATTAAATTCAAAGTCAAGACGTCAGCTTAAAAAGTTTTCATGGCTGTTTGACTCCCAAAGGTTTTCTTGAAAGATACAGAATGACCTCTGAGGCTTTTAGGAATACTGAAAATTTCATTGTGGAGAAATATGCCAGGAATATTGCAGTCAGGAATTGTTTTCCATAGCCACACTACATCTACTTATATTCTATAGCAAGACATACTCTGAGAGATTTATTGGGAAATGTTAAGCCATATAGCCTTGATATGCCCCATTCAGAGTTCATCTCTTCCTAAAATACAAATAATATCCAAAAAGAAGGTGATTTGAGTTCCTCGAAGTTGACAAATGTGTCTTTGTGATGAGGAATACACAGGAGAGCACAGAAATCTTCAGTGAAAAGTTAGAAATATGAAAACACTGACATGCATAGATAAAGATGAAGGATATATAAAGAAAACAATAACTTTTTCTTTAAAAGAGAATATTTTATTTAGAAGATGTTTCTATGACTTTCATAGCAATAGTTTTGATTTATCTTCATGTTAGCATGGATTCTTTCAAAACAAAATGAGTTGAACAGGTCAATTTGCTTAATTTCTAGCAGGAACATCTGTGATTCAGTTGAAGTGACACTGGAATGCCAATTTTACTGCTGTTATTTAATTGTTTACTCTCACAAAAGTCGCTTTACCTTACTCTTCATACCTGAAGATTGAGGTTATGTGACATTTATTGTAGCAAATATTCTATGAAATAATATATTTTCTGCTTTAATGTCTAGCGCTTACAATACAGACATCATAGAGTGATTGTGGAATGATGTTTCACTATAGAATTGTAATGAAATAACTAATTTGGGTTAATATATGAATCTGTGGCACTTAAGAATTAATCAATGCCAAAGAAATCAATTTAAGAATAAGATTTTCACTCTTTGCCTTCACAGTATGACTTGGGGCTTGATGTATTTATTGACTTACATTCTTTATGCTGGTCCTTTAATCTATAGTGATACATTTATCTTAATAATTAAATTGTGAGAAATGTTGCACCATTTGGCAACACATTTTTATCTTTATTTCCTAGGATTGAAACAAATTTTTTTAAGCACAAAGAAAATCTTCAGGACCCAACATCATACCTCAGCATTGTATAAGAAATGGCATATTTAGTACAATGAGAGTGACTTATAGAAAATAGCTATTTTGATATACTGTTTTAATATTACATGTGTTTTTTAAATATCCCTGTACTGTGCAATATTGTGGAAGCTTGAAGAACAAAATAGATAGTGTCTTAATGATAGAGTACTATCTACCCCAAAATGAAAATATAATTCTATAACAAATTTAAATATAATTATATAAAAATAATCTCCAGCTAAAGAATATAAACTTACAGACAAAGTCTGTATGGAAATAGTGTTGCAGCATCTAATATTTGAATTTCTCTTTACATTTCAATAACATCTACATTTGATAGTGGGAAAAGGATAAATTAGTGGATAAAGGAGGATATGGTATAATTACCCTTCCTTTGGTTCAGGAATAGAATTAATCATGGAGCTAATTAATCTTGAATGTTTTCATATCAGTATCTTTATTCAATTATATATCAAATGCAGTCACAGTGCACTCATATTTTCTTATGATCTGCCACTAGTTTTAGTTAGAGTCACAATTCTCCTAGCAATGTCGAGTTCCACATGACTATATCACAATTTAAATGGAGAACAGTTCACCTAAACCCAGCTGAGGTGCTTACCAATGAGATGTGAACTTTATGTAGGAGTTTCAGAGGTATTTTATCCCTCTTTCCAATTACCATTAAAGCTTCTTTACAATATCTAAATTATACAATACCAAGTTAGTTCATGTCATGATAATAATATTTTATAAGAAGAAAAAAATTACTGTTTCAAAGATTAAAAGTAGAGCCACCCCATTGAACACACTGTCACCAGCACAGCTGTTGCCAGAATTGTTGTCAACCAGGGATATTTATTGTGAAGTCAACAATGTACTAAACTCAGGGTCAAAATATTGGATATTGATCCAAGAAAATTTAGTATTTCTAATAGAACTATAATTATATGATTGTACATGTGTAGCACACCCAAAACATGTTTCACACTAAATCATATTATGAGGCGTGTTCTATAAAACGTCATCAAAAAGATAAAAAAACAAACTACTATATCTTTAGTTTCTATTTCACAGTATCATCCTAGAATTTTTAAGAATTACATTTTAAATAACATGAGAATCAATGAATATTTTAAATTTTTTCAATAATTTTATTGGGGGCTCTTATAGCTCTTAATGAATTCAATACATCACCTGTATCAAGCACATTTGTACACATGTTGCCATCTTCATTTTCAAATATTTTTTACTTGAGCCCCTGGTATAAACTTCTGAATATTTCAAATTTAATGCTTCAAATAACCAGATCTACTGTCATTTCACTAATTGGGTTCTCATAATAATGAATTACCTTTAAAATCCATTGGAAATAAAATCATAAATATATTTAGGGTTCATAATAAGCATGTATCTCAAAGGGTTACAAATCGCCACATATCTGTCATATGCCATAAAGGTTAACAGAATACATTCAATGCCTCCCAAGGCAAAGTAGAAATATACCTGAGTCCCACAGACAATGTATGAGATGTCTGATATCCCTGAGAAAAAGTTGGTTAGCATCTTGGGCACAGTTGTAGATATGAGGGAGATGTCCATGATGGAGAGTTGGCTGAACAAGAGGTACATTGGACTGTGGAGATGAGGATCCATACAGATGAGAAGGATCAGGAAAGTGTTTCTTGTTATGGCAACAAGGTAGACAAGAAGAATGGTGCAGATGAGTAATTCAATTGGCCTCATTGCTGGGAACAGACCAAGGAGGGTAAAACCTACCACAGAGGTGGCATTTTCTTTCCTCATGTTTGTCTAAAATAAGAACAAAAAAGAGAAGCATCAATGACCCACAGGGAAACATCAATAATGAAAAAAATTGCCATTAAAAGTCTCTAGACTAAAATGAACTGTGACCACTCTACCCTAGATCTGAGTCAGACCTGGAAAAGAAACAGATTTTAGTTAACATTTGACTGTATCATTAAAAACCATGATGAATTCTAATAAAGATTGGTTTATTAAATAATGACCCTAAATAGTTACTTTCTTGAATATAGTCATAAAATAAAAATGTCAAAACATCCATAACATTTTCAAACCTATATTTGAGAAAAAGTTGGATATACTTTAATTCCAGTGACTTTTTTCAATTGCACCACAAAAACACCAAACGTCCTCCCTAAAGATGAGAATAGGCACAAATCTGTTAAACTTCTTAGTCAGTACACTTATTTTGTCATCCAGAAACATTTACCAACACTTTCTCCCTTTTTCTCCAAGTAGGAACTAGTATTGTTTCAAGCCTAAGTATTCTAACTATTATTGACCTTGAGGTAATGAAGTCTTAGATTATTATTACAAAGTTTTCTGTTTTCCCCTTTTGTTCACTCAGATTTGGGGGTCATGTTTTGAGGTTATACAATGAGATATTTGGAATTACTATGTGTTGCAATAAATCTATATCATCGTTTATAAAGTACTTCTTCGTCTCTTTTAAATAATTTTGATTTAAAGTCTAATTGATTTCATATCAATATAGCCACTCCAGCTTTCTTTTGTTTATTACTCACCTGGAGTATTATTTTCATCCTTTCACTTTGATACTCTTTGTGTATTTGCTCCTAAATGCATGACCTAACAACAGCATATAGATGAATGATATATTTGTTTTTTAATCCATTATGAAAGTTTCCATCTTGAATTTGTTTTTGAGCATATATACAGCAAAATATGCACAAAGTTAGTAGTTTCTATATGTGTAATCCAATGAGATTGATAATATTCTTTGGGTTGTCCACCCATTCTTACCCTTTTTTTCCAAGTGTCCTTTTCTGTTAACATAAATATTTTGCCTCTTTGACTCTATCTAAATTTTCAAGCTAAAATTGTTAGTAGTCCACAGAGAGAGAAAAGGAAGGATCTGGTATGTTATTGGAAGGTGTAGGGGGTGATAAATAGCTTAAATTGCTGAATACAGGGCTGAGCCCTGATGGCGTAGTGGTTTTGCGTGGGACTGCGGCCCACTGGAATGGAGGTTAAAATCCAGCAGCAAGGCTGGGCCTCCTACTCCCACCACCAGAGGGCAGTGATGCCCCCCCCACAGAAAGCATACAAATGGATGAAAAGGCAGTTGTGCAAACAGAGCAAGGGAATATTACATAGCTTAAAATAAGAAAGGTGTGTACCGGGGTTGTATCCCCTCAAACTTATTAAAATTATTTGCAGAACAAATAATCAGTGTTGTTGGAATATATGAAGGAATGGAGAAAGATTTACTACCAACCTGTGAAAAGTAGATGGCACAACATAGCTTACTGCATGTGAGAAAGACTGGAAGTAATTGTTGATGAAGATCAAAGATTGCTGCCATCCATGCTTAATAAAATTCTATATAAAGCAAAAAACCCTCACAACTTGACCAATAGGTAACATTATAGTAAGAGGGAAAAGGTTGAAAGTTAAAGAATTTTATTTTGCTTCAACCTAAAATCAGTGCTCATGGAAGCAACAGTTAAGTGAACAAATGATGTATTGAATCTGCTGTATGAGAACTCTTTAAAGTGCTGAAAAGCAGATGTTACTTTGAAGACTAAGGTGTGCCTGGTGCAAACAATAGTATTTTCAATTACCTCCTATGCATGTGATATTTGGGTATTGAACAAGGAAGACTATAGAGTTATCAGTGCCTTTGAGTGATGACACTGGTGAGGGATACTGAAAGTACTAAGAACTAGCGGAAGAACAAACAAGCCTCTTTTGGAAGTACAACCAGAATGCTCCTTCAAAGCAAGGATGGAAAGACTTTATCGCACATACTGTGAACATGTCATCAAGAGTGACCGGTCCTTGGAAAAAGATATAACTCTTGGTAAAGTAGGATAGCCATAAAGAGGAGACCCTTTTCAAGATGGATTGCCCTATCAATGGGGCTCAAACATAATGATTGTAAGGTTGGCACAGGACCTGGCAGTGATTCATTGTGTTATAAATAGGGTCACTATGAGATGGCAACTGGGTAGTATCAACAAACAAAGCAACCAATGAACACAGACATGGCGTGACTGTGAGGGGCTGCTGGATCAGACAGTACTTCATTGCCTTGTAAGTAGTGTCACTATAAATTGGAGCTCATTCAATGGCACCTAATAATAACCAATACTTAAATTTTGTTTTGTTTTGTTTTTTTGTTTGTTTTTGGGGGGACATCACTGCCCTCTGGTGGTGGGAGGAGGAGGCCCAGCCTTGCTGCTGGAGTTGAACCTCCAACCCAGTGGGTCACAGTCTTGCGCACAACCACTATGCCACTGGGGCTCAGCCCCAATACTTAAATTTTTGCTTGTCCAACACCCTCTAATGGAAATGATGAATATAAGAGTAGCCATATGTATGAGTTTCTTGCTCTAGTCTGCCCAGGCTAAAACATTATGGTCCTTTGGGAATGGGGTCCCAGGAATATAAATGATGAAGATGGAAAGATTCTTGTATGATCTTTGCCTCATGGCAGTTTTACTTTTTTGGCTAGATTGAGATCAGATATGTCCATGAAGTTTACTGGGTTGTTTGTGTGTGGAGGGGCGGGGGGGGGGGGGGGGGGGGGGGCGTGACAAACAAGCATTGGAAGTTAAAGTCTTGATTCTTTTCTTTGGTTGTTACCTTGGGTTTATTCCTGTTTGAAGTGGCAAAAAAAAAATGAGTATGGTTAATGTAAACTTTGAGTTAAGTGGACAAAATGGTCCCTGAAACCTCTCTCTGCCTAAGCAAAATGACTGACAGAGGCTGGACCCTAGTTTGAGGTAGCTTGAGACATAAGGAAATTTTCCATATGAATAGTTTTGATAAGGAGTGAATTTGAACTATGCTTAAGATATGTGCTTAGGCTTTAGTGAGTTTTTCTGCCTATTGTTATTGATATAATGATTGAAGGAAATGATTATTGGTAAGTCCAAAAATAGAGAATTTGTATGCTCATTGTCTTTGAGCATTAATTTGAATCTCTAAATGGGTTAGGACATGTCTGTAAAGAAAGTTGTGGAGCGTGGGACTGCAGCCCACTGGGATGGAGGTTCAATTCCGGCTCCCAGGAGCAAAGGCTGGGCCTCCTACTCCCACCACCAGGGCAGTGATGCCTTAAAAAAAAAAAAAAAAAAGGTTGTGGAAAGATAAGCTCCACCCAGAGTTCTGATTGCTCAGGACCTTTGTATTTGAAGAGATGAGTAGGAGGCTTTTGACAGATTGAAGAATAAAAAGAGTCCTTTGACTTATAAAATATCAAACTAGTAGTTTTCCCTAAAACTGGAAAAAAACTGGAGCCATTGAGGAACTCTCCTCTCTAGGACAAATTGTTCAAACAGCAGCCTGAAATGCTTTCTAGGTGACCACCTGGATTCACAAGTGGAGTGGAAGTGACAGAAATGCAGCAATGAAGAGAAGTGTGAAGTCTGGCCACAGACACCCATGGACTTGGTTCACAGGAGTGGAGAAAAACATGAGAGCAGGTTGGATAATGACAAGTTTAAAGAGTTGTGGAACCTGAACTTATGGCATTACCTAGCCCAAGGGATCTAGGGCACTGAGATTTAGGAGGGGCCCATGGTATTAGAAAGAAGATGAGACAGCCGATAGGCACTAAGTGGATGGGCTCTAAGCCAATAGCCACTTAGTTCAGCTAAGTGGATTGACCAGAGATGAGTTGACCAGTACTTGATCAGATAAAGATAAGATTTTTGAGACTGTGAATTACTGTGTACTGTTGCTGACTTCATTGATGGCTTTTCCTGGGTTGACTTTGCTTATGGGTGCAGACTCACAAAGTTCCAACTGGAATGAAGAGTCTTCACACCAAAGAACATGTTTATCCTCTAAGAACACTGGGATGATATAGTAGGTGGTATAGAAGTTAGACCCCAAAAATAGGGAGGATATAGGCAGGAAATGTCTGACTTACAATCTACTAGATTGCTGGTTAACGATGAGAACTCAAAGGGAAGGTACATTTATGTAGAGACTGAAAAAGGGAGTTAAAGCCCTGTGTGGGCTGTCTAGGGGAGTGGTAGAAATCCACTTTCAAACACATTCTGTCAGGGCGAAAAGTTTTTCACTTTGTTGGTAAACAGTAAAACAAAACAAAACCCTGGAAGCTGAATCTATAACTCAAAAATAGATTTAGGACAGGATACAGAAAGATGGCCTCCAGAGGACAAGCCTGGGAAGATCTCAACAACTGCCAGAGAGGTTGACCCAGAGGGGAATCCTGTGTCCCCTGAAAGCAGAGATGAGCAATGCCTGCTTAGTGACACTTTTTCACCCCTGGCCATTGACAAGCAGCAGAAATGGCATCTGTGCACCCAGTCACATGCCTTCGCACTACCCCCTCATGTAAATTCATCCTTCATAATCACTGAGTCAACCTATATGGTCAAATATCTTACCACACTAACCACTGGGAGCAAATATCATTTTTATTGTTTCCCTTTTCTGGACTTCCTCACCCTTAATTCTCCCCCATGTAACCCTCACCCCATACACAGTTGTTAAGTACACAAAATAACCCAACTGGAGGAGCAGGAGATCCCCATGTACACAGTGGCTTTATTTTTCACTCCATTTTGTTTTCTTTGACCTAAGTATTTTTGTCTGAAATGATAACACTTCTTAAAATATTTCTATTTCAATTCGGGCGAGGTTAAGATACTGTCAAAAATCCATCTTTGAAAGACTATATAAGAATATATTCTTGAGCTGAGCCCTGGTGGCCTAGTGGTTGTGCGTGGAACTGCGGCCCACAGGGTTGGAAGTTCGAATCCAGCAGCAACGCTGAGCCTCCTACTCCCACCACCAGAGAGCAGAGATTCCCCCAAAAAAGAAAATATTCTTACTACTTCCCAAAATAATTTCATTTTCTCTTTATTTTCAGAAATTTTGAAATAGAGCCATTAGATGTGTTTATTGCTATTATCAATCAAATTGAGGAGACAAACATACATGTGTCATTTTTTTCAACAGCAAGAAAGTGTGCACATTTTAATCAGCTTGATTGCATATATATACATATATAAATATACATCTATAGTTGAAATTGACTTTCCAACATATCTCCCTAAACAATAGATACTTATTTTAGTCATTAAATAATTGCATATATGAGTGGGAAAAGAGTACCTAATTCTTTAAAGTATCTTTGCAAGTTGGATACTGTCAGCTGTAGAGTGGTAGCTATGCAAACATGCTTTTATTGACCACATTCATCACGGCCCACTTACCCTGGATATCAGCCTCCTCAATCCCTCATAGCAAGGCTTGACCCAAACTTTATCAGCATCGTTTAATTCACCATCATCGCTCATCTCATATCCCTGCCTCCAGTTGGGCACCCCTATAAAATTCATCAACACCGATGTGACATTTCCAGAATGAAAATCAATTCACTACTACTTGAAAACCTTAATTCATAGAAGAGCAAGAAGTGAAGCAAGAAAGAATTCCTGCCTGACCACTTCTCTAATCTTTGCTATAGTTGCAACTTTTACCTGACATGACTACCAGGTTCAGTTACAGGGTCTTCTCTTAGTCATCTTTGTTTTGATCAAGCCTAAATGTCATAGACCGGCCCGATGTGTTGCTGTGAGCCGTATTCTTTGTGAAAGAAGGGGGTTATTTACCTCATTGCACCTAGCTGCTTATACAACTATACCTGCTGTCATTGAGGACAGCAGCCATGTGTAGCTTAGATTTTAATCTCATTTAACTAAGATTTGGGGTTAGTGTGCAACATAAAAATGCTTACTGAATAAATGAAAGATTAAATGGTTGATGTTTCACCTTGTCTTCTTTGTTCAACAAATGATAAATGTTAAAATTCAATTCAGATGTTACCCCATTCAAGAAACCTCCCCTAAATAATCCTTCCACTCTGGGTTCATATGTATGCAATAGGATTATTGAGGTCTCTATTCTAAGTTTATCATGTGGTACTAAAAATCTAAAATAATAAATGTATCTTAAGAATGGCTAAATGAGACTCTCAATTAATGGATGCAGGTATATTTATTACCGAATATATTTAATAACAATTATTTATGCATGCATGGACATATTTTCTAAAGTATTTTATCATGTTTCTACCAGAATAGAATTATTTTGAAAGTGGTGTGTGGCAAGCAAATGCTGACATTGGAACTATTTTAAGGAGACCTGGGGATGCCCTGTTGAAAGTTCCAGACTGCAAACCTGCCAGCTATTCAAACCCTTTGTCTGTTTTCTTTTTGAAAATATATAGATGCCTGCCTCCCTAGATTTTAAACATTGAAACCTGTATGGAGCAATTCGACTCATCCCATCGGGACTCTAGGAGTCAGATTCCACTCAAAGTCAGTGGGTTGAACTGGCTTAGGGAGTGTAGTGATTAAGCACTCATCTGCTAATCAAAAAAGTGAGCAGTTCAAACACTCCCTTGTGGGAGAATTTTGTGCCCAGCTGCTTCTTTAACAGCTTAAAGCATGGAAATCCTATGGGATAATTTCCTTCTGCACTATAAGGCTGCTGTGACTAGGAATTAATTTGATTGTTACATGTTTATTTTGTTTAAGAGATGAATTTCAAATATATAAGAAAACAGCATAAAGAAGAATAATGCAAAGGAACAATTATATAGTCCATACCTAGGCACATCTGTTATTATTATTGTTTTCATTTTGCTTCACTGTTCCCCAGCCTCTCTAATTTGAGAGTCAACTTTACTTTTACTTCTAAATAGTTTTATTATACTTTTCCTAGGAATATGAATAGTCTTCTTCAAAATAATAAGGCAAAGTAGGGACTAATTACCTAAAAAATAGAAAGGAGATGAGACACTGTGGAATAACATAGACATAAGATCCTAAGATTCTAATGGGTAGACTAGAAAGGCATTTGCTACCAAAATCAACTACTTTGTAGTTTCTTGAAAGAAAGACCCCACATACAACATTTTCTTCAGAGCCCCTGTGACATCCTTATTCCTAAAACTATAGATTAAAGGATTTAGGACAGGAGTGAGGATAGTGTAAAAAAAAGATGCCACCATGTCCTTTTCTGGGTTGTGGTAGGAGATGGGGATCATGTAGGTGTAGCTGGCAGCCCCATAGAAGAGAATGACCACAGTCATGTGGGAGGAACAGGTGGTGAAGGCCTTCTTCCGACCCTCTGCAGAGTTCATCCTGTAGATAGTGATGAGGATAAAAGAGTAGGAGCTTGAAATGACTGTCACAGGGATAAGGATCATGAGTACACAGCACAGGTACATGAGTGTCTCAATGAGGGAGGTGTCAGAGCAGGAGAGCTTCATCAAGGCAGGGACCTCACAGAAGAAGTGATGGATCTCCCTAGATCTGCAAAAGGGAAGGGTCATGGTGATGGGAGTGAGCATGAAGCCATCCACAGAGCCCAAGAACCAGCAACCAGATGCCAGCAGGAGACATATCCCATGGTTCATCAGAACTGGATAACGGAGTGGATGACAGATGGCCATGTATCGATCATAGGCCATGGCAGCTAGAAGGAAAAATTCTGATCCTCCTAGGGTCAAGTAGAGGAACATCTGTGTCCCACATTCAGGCTCTGAGATATTTTTGATACCCGTGATCTGGTCCATGAGCATCTTGGGTACAGTAACAGAAATGTACATCATATCCATAAGTGATAACTGGCTGATGAAAAAGTACATAGGAGTGTGGAGGTGGGCATTAGAGTGTATCAGGAAGATCAAGATGGAATTCCCAGAAAGGGCCATTAGGAAAATCGCAAAAATTACCACACAAAGGAAAATCGGGTGTTTTGATAGACTGAAGAATCCCAAAAGGATGAAATTGGACCCTCCAGTGTGGTTGGTCCACCATGTGGTGTTGTCCAAGTCCATGTCCATGACTCACCTAGGGTATCAAGGAAATCTTTGAAGTTTCACAGATCACTCACATGTTTTCACCATGTACACCATAACCCAATTGTGCTAAGTGGAGAATATCCCATGGATTGTAGGACCTATGGCGACTAAGTGAACTCACAATTGTGAGTTGAAAGAATTTGTAACTTACAATGAAGTTGTCACTGATGGAGATTTCCTATATAAACATTTAATGGGGACTTGAAAAAGTGCCTCACAAAGGGAAGCATTGTATGTAAGGGGAAGAGTGAGAGACAGAGAAAATGACTTCCTTCTTTGTAGAGTGTTATAACACAGAGAATTGAATCAACTTCTGTAGTTCGGAGACCTAGATGATATGCTAAAATTCTTATGGTTTGGCTGTCCTACAGAAAATTCCAGGAGTTAAATGGTAAAGGCCATGAAATCTGCAGGAAAATCATGGCTTTGGATTCATTTTCCACTCTACAACCTTTATTCCTTTGTCTATTTCCCATAAACGATAAAAATCAAGTTTGACCTTAATATATAGTGAGGGATATATCAACTAAAATAATGACAAGAAATAATCTGATCTTTTTGTGGTTCACTTATTTTATTTTCCCCCTTGCAGAAGTGAAACTTTATGAAAAAAATCCATCAAATTTCTGTCCATGTTTCACCAAGATGAAATTTATCTCCATCCTGTCCTATTATTTGCTCTAAATCTCCAGTGAAAGTAAAGAACTAGCATGAAGAAGATCACTAACATTTACCAGAAGGTATTAAAAGTTGTCATAAACTTTGTCAATTTTATTAATCCTCACAAAAAGTCTTTCATGGAAACTGAGATGCAGAGAGAGAAACTGTAAAACACTAAAATGTCTCTAATTCTTAATCCTCTGAACACAAATAAAAAATAAACTTGCTTATGTTTAAGGAAGGAACAATCTGTCTAAGGGAAAAAGCTGAAAGGTATGTGGTTTGACATATAATGACTACACTTTACATAAGAAAAAGTAAGAACAAATAGACTCAAAATATA
The DNA here is from genome assembly GCA_004026705.1 of Nesogale talazaci. Lineage (NCBI taxonomy): Eukaryota > Metazoa > Chordata > Mammalia > Afrosoricida > Tenrecidae > Nesogale > Nesogale talazaci. The sequence continues at coordinate 74,745 of PVJH01003884.1, read as the reverse complement.
CCTGGTCTTACTGAAATGAATTGTCATTAATAGTTTACTACACATTTGTTTCTCAAGGAATTTAAACACCTGCAACATTTCAATCTCTAAAGGAATGAAGTTTAAAAGCACTTCCCTTCAAGATGGAATTAATAATAAGATACTCTTGATGGAAAACTTAAAAACTGGTTACATTGGAGAGATCTTTCAGAAAGAGTTAATAGCCATTTAAAATACTTTTTTTAGACTTCCAATAATTCCAAAAACTACTTGTGCTATACAGTATACTGGATGTCTAAATTCTGGTGTGTTGTAGGCAATGCTGCGATCAGAGTTAACATAAATATCCAAATATCATGGACACATTGCGTAAGCGTAAGCATAATCTATCAAATTCATCACCCCCCACAAAGATTGAAGTGGAATTATGTACAAAGGTTCAAAACACTTATATAGAAGGCAAAACTTACCTACTGATCTAATCCATATGGTCAGTCAAAATTAATCAAGAATTGTTGCAAAGAATGGCACTCATGAAGACCTCAGCTATATAATGGAACAGTGGAGTGGAGGCAGTGCAGGCAGGCAGGATATGGACAGTAGGAACTCTTTCTTGTAGGTTTTAAATGGGTCACTGGAATCAAACTATGTTAAATGGTCTACCTAGGACAGCAGATAAATGACAGAACATTGACCTCACCTTCACCATTCTTTTCACTCTTACCCTTCTCAATGCAACTGCTTGAATTTAATGTCCAAGGCGTAAAGCATGTTTAATTAAGGAAACCGCTAATAAAGGAGGTAGAACGATGTGAAAGTTTTATTTGGAGAGAACTACATCTAATGATTTCATACATAATAATCCGCTAGAACCAACGAAACTCTTATTCTGTTTCAATAATAGAAAATTTATGTACTATGTGATCACACAAGTGGCTACAGAGCAGACTCCTAATTTAACGCCGATACAGTGCCCAGAGCCTGTACCTCCTTAGCCTCGGAGCTAAGGAGAAATGGGGAACCCATTTCAACTCTCTACAGTTCTTCATTTGGACTTTTTAAACTGATAATTTAATCAGAAGAAAATCTGATTAGAACATGTGTTTTGGTGCTTTCAGGCCAACACTCATATTTCCAGTGAAAATAAATCAGTCTCTTCCCTGTGAAATTTCAGTCTCTAAAATCTCTCCCAAAATATAGGAAAAATCGATGTTATTTTATCCATAAATGACTGGAAATTTAAAATCTATTTTATATATTGTAGTCAGTAAGCATTTAATAAAGATTCAAAAGAGAGCACATTTGCTTTTTTCATAAAAAATAGATGAAAAGAAATGGGATGATATTGAAGTAATATTGTGAAGAGAGGAGGATGCATCAGAGCAATGCAATCAGAGGACATTAGTTACCCGTTGCTCCTCCAGGTCTGTCTATGAGCCTGCTCGAGACACCATCCGATGTATGTCAGCCTCATCCTGGTGGGTTAGTGGAGCGTGCTCATGGTTATGTTTGCAAAGAGAAGTGGAGAAATTACATCACCCTTGGTTTCTCTCTGCCAAGCTGAGGGGTGATTGAAGGTTTTTGTTGATAAATCTCCTCTGGGATATTGAAAAAAAATGCAATTAAGGTCAGAGGAAACAATAGCTGTATGCATTGCATTTTAAAAATTTCTTTTCATGTGTTTTTCTAATAGTCTATGTTAAACTCAATATGTATTAAAATATTAACCAAAATCAGTAACTCTTTTATGTCTCATCAATAGTACTGGAATATTATGAATTATGTGTTAGATTAAATATAACATGCCATCTTATCTCTCGGTGTGTATGTACTCTAATAATTTTTTTATTAATCAAAGTGGTCCTGTCAACAAATTGATGTCTTTAATATTGTACTCTAATAATTTTAATGAAAAAATTGCAGTAAATTGTTACTGCTCTTCCCATCTTTTACATTTATAGAATCTGAACCCCAGGGTTCAACTGACATGTCAAAGTTGACACCATGCATGTGTATTTGGGTCACAACTCAGACTGAGACTATGTCATTCATATCTGTATTTCCATCACTCTTCCTTCAATTACTGATTGTTTTTCTTCCAGCTATATTGTTTTTTAATTAAGTTATAAATTGTTTGCTTTTAATTAAGTTATAAAGTTAACAGTTTCATTGCCATAGAAAATCTAAAAACAAAACAAACAAAAATAATATAATCATCTGTACAAAACTACTGCTTCAAAGTTATATGATGCCTTCAATCCAACAAATTTTCATAGCATTCATGCTATATACCAGACTCAATGATAAAACATGGAAGAAAATTAAGACAATCTCTACCATTATGCAGCCAAATATTTCTGGACTTTTTATATGCATTTGGTTGTTTGAACACTCTATCAAATTCTCACTGTATTGGAATTTGGGACTGTATAGCTTGTCTTGATAGCTTTTGCTCAGAGACTATCTGGGTGTTTTTCAGATCTTCATTTACTTAAAGTATTCTCTGCCGAACCTCCAAGGTTGCAGCCTGTGGATGGTGCTCCTGGACACTTTTGCTAGATGGATCCTCAAGATGCTGAGTGTGGAGTCACTGGAGCTGTGGGGAAACACCTGAAGAAGGAGCGGAAACTATTATTTTCTTCTCTGGGGGTTTCATGTGATGGACATACAGCTCAGCAACAGCTGTGTGCAACTGAGGATCAGGTAGGAGTGTGGATTCCCTTGCCCCTAAGGCAGTTTAGGGTACATTTATGGGAATGTGATGATTGTGCTAATTTTCATCAAAAAGCTGTGATTTCTCCAGCCGTTAAATGGGTGCACCATCTCTCTCAGTTTAGCAGTGAGAAGTAGGTGAGTCTACTTCTTATTATGCTATTAAATAGGAAGCTTGCTTTTTCCTTGGGATCTCTTAATAACACATTTTTATGGTGTTGGTACAACAGCACTACTTTTCTTTGCTAATTCAGCTGTCTTTAACAGCCTTTTACCACATCTGGAACCAATATCCAAACACTCCTGCATGAAATGTCTGAAGTGTTTTTTCATAACTCAATACCAACAAGTGAGTTTTATAGTCTATACATTTATTGTACCAGAATTATCTATTCACTTGATAGTGAATACTTGTATTGAGTTCAAATTTCTAAATCATAAATCATGCTGCAATGAATATCATTTTGTTACAGTAATTTGAATATATTTGTCCGGAAAGCTTAACAACTGCACAGGTATAAAATTTCTCAAGGATATCAACATACATTAATTGATTTTCATAAGGTTCTTCAAATTCTCTTACAACATCTAGGCTCACATGCACTGGCATTAAATTTTATGCACATTTCAATGCAGTGAACTAAAGTACATATACATGGCATGTATAATATTGAGCATTAATATCTACCTTGAATAAAAAAATAAGAGGAGAGAAAGACAACAAAGAATATTATAGGGGATATATTTAGAAAGGGTGGATATTATTGTTGACTGTAAGTTGGTTAGGACTTTTGCCAATCGCATGAACAACAGAACATGACATGGCCCGGTATTGTGCCGTCTTTATGACTATTGGTACTTTTGAGAATAGTGTTGTGCCCACCTTATATTTTGACTGATTTACTATAAGTAAAGATAGAGATCTTGAGCTGAGCCCCGGTGGCATAAGTGGTTGAGTGCGGGGCTGTGGCCCACAGGGTTGGTGCTTCAAATCCAGCAGCTGCTCTCGGGAGCAGCACTGGGTAGCTCCCTAGGGCACCAGAGGGCTGCAATGCCCGCCCCCTCCAAATAACAAGGTAGAGATCTCATCTTTTTGCACTGATCACGCAATATATTTTGTTGTGATCCATTCTGTTTTCATTAGCTAATTTCTGAATAGACTGCCAGACCTTTTCTTCTAATCTATCTTAGTCTGGAAGTGCTGGTGAAATTGGTCCATGTAGGTGATACTTTTGTTATTTGACATGCTGTGGTGAAGCTTCCAGCATCATTATTACAGGCAAGTAGCCACAGGGTGAAAAACTGACAGGAAAGTGATGGATAGGATAGATAAGAATCTTTTTCTCAGCAAGTGAAATTTCATCAGACCCATGCATGAACCAAGGATGAAGTGATGGCGACAGAGACACTTTGGGCAAAGGGAAAAGAAAGAGAAAGGGCCTTGAGAAAACATCTCACTTAGCATGATTGAAAAACTAGCATAAGATCTAACTTCAAGCTGGAGAGAAAAAGGTGGAGAGGCATAGAAATGAGGTTAAAATAAAGACAAAGAAAGGAGAGAATCTGCATGATCTTAAGGGATTTCATAATGATCAGGAGCAATTCACAGTGTGCTAAAGAAAAGAAGTAACTGTAGGTTTAGAGGAAGACAGTGCTCAACCAATTTTGGACTTCATGGAAATTTGGTCTCTTTCTTCCAAGATTTCTGTAGGCAGCTTACCAAACATGCTGACACAGTGATCTGTTCTTATTGCCACCTGGATTTCTGTCTCTGTCCCTCCTTACTGTAGCAACTATAACATACTCGCCACAGAATGCAAGAGCATGAAAGTTTGGGCTTTTCGCTTCTCTGAAAATACAGTCTTGAGATGACATTGGAAGATGAGAGAGAAGAAAGATATGATAGGACCTAAGTTATACAAGAATACTAGCAAGATTTTAGGAAAAATTAACTTAGGGAACAAGAGTATAGGCAGGACTTCAAACCATTCTTGGTGAGAAATATGGTGCATGATTGAAGGTGGTGGTAATGGAGGAAGTGAACATGAGAAGGTGGAGGGAAGGTGGTGTAGAAAGGGTGAACAAATTGCAAGATCTCTATATGACCTCCTTCCTAGGGGATGGACAGCGGAGAAGTGGTTGAAGGGACATATCAGATGGTGTAAGATATGACAAAATAATTATAATTTATAAATTATCAGGGGGTTATGGAGGAAAGAGAGGAGGAGGGAAGGAAAAATGAGGAGCAGATACCACGGGCTCAAGTAGAAAGCAAGTGTTTTCAAAACATTGAGGGAAACAAATGTACAAAAGTGCTTGACACAATGGATGGAAGTGTGGATTGTGATAAGAGTTGTATGAGCCCCCAGTAAAATGATTTTTTAAGTTTAAAAAATTCTATAGAAAAGTCCTGATCAAAATGGGGACAGTGCAGGACATAGTTTCAAATACACATGGTATTCAGATTTCGAGGTCAGAGAAGTTGGATGAACTCTAGGAACTTTTGCCCTGAGATAATCGTCAAATATTATTACCAAGTTTTACCATGAAACCTTCTTACAACTAACCAATTGTTTAGTTTAACTCATAAAGAATGTCTGTCTTGAGCATATACATATGCAATGGCGAGACATTGAATGCATTCTTCATGTTTTACAACCATTTCCAAGCTGTTTTTCTGTAATTAGCATAATTTCACCTTAATATTCCTATCTGGTCTTTAGAGTTGCTGTTAAGCTTTTTTTTTTCCTGTATGGATACATATTAAAAGAGTACAATGCTCAAGATAGACATTCTTCACGAGTTAAGGTAAATAATTTATGAGGTAGAATTGTACTTGATTTTTTGCTAAAATGTATCCACAACTGTGATTACTCTAAGATAGTTTCAGTTTGCTGTTGCTGTCAGGTACCTTCATCCTTCTGCTCCACAGCCTATGTCCATCAGCCCATGACACACAGCCCAGGGCTGCTCTAGGCTCACAGTTGTCTTAGTATGGAGTCCATTGCTTCAGGCACCATGTCACTCTGTATCGATGAGTCTTCTTCTTCTTCCTGGCCCTCTACTCTATTAATATGATATCCTTTTCCAGAGATTGTTCTCTCTCGATATCATATCTAAAATATCTGAGCTCAAGTCTGACCATCTTTTCTTCTAAGGAATATTCAGGGAGCACTCTTTTGAGGAACAGACTTGTTTATTCCTCCTGCACTCTATGTTATTTTAAATATATGTTGTCAACATGAGAGCAAATACATTGATTCTTCTGAGGTCTTCCGTATTTTCTGCCAATCTTTCCTATGAACATGAGGTGATTCACCATATTCTCTTAGTTCTTGGTCTTCTTTAAAGAGGACTTTGGCAGCACGTTTTCCAGAGCAATATTTCCTGTGATGTTTTCACTGGTTCCATAAATGCTGAATAAGGAATCAAGTAAAATGAAATCCCTGACAAAGTCAATATTTTCTGTTTATCACAATGTTTTCTACTGGTTCCATTGTGAGCATTTTTCTTTTGTTTTCGAGTTGTAATCCATTCTGAAGGACGCAGTTCTTCTTCATCAGTAAGTCTTTGAAGTCATCTTGACTGCAGCAAGTTATACTGGGTCACCTGCATCTCACAGTGTCCCAAGTCTTTTTCTAATTCTGATGCTGTGGTCTTCTTCATGTTATTCAGCCTGCAGATATATTAAGTCTGGTGAAAGTATACAACCATCTTTGTTCTAAAGTCTGTCAATGAAAGAGTTCATCTCTCTATTAAAATGGTGTTACAGGCAGACATCATCAAGCCATGTTCAGGTATGGACTAGGAATCAGGGAGCATGTAGATGGGAAAAACTACAAAGAACATCACTATGACCATGTTGGAGGAACAAATACTGAGGTCATTCTGTGGCTCTAAACTAATTCATTCTGTGACGGAGCTATAGGATGAGGTAATAGATATAGTGAAGATTATGGAGAAAGGAATGTTCACCAGAACTACATGAAAATCTCATAGAGGGGAATGATGGGGCAAGAGAAATTCAGCAAAGTGGGATATCATAGAAAAACTTCTGCTCTTAATCCTCATTGCTTTTCATCCACTTCTAGGAGTCAGGAAAAGTCTGTCTTGAACCAGACTGGACTTACTTATTTCTATAATTGTGGAAGGCACTTGATGATAGCAATCTATCTCTATATTCAAACACATACAAGCATCACTGGTTTTGCTTCTCCTGGAGAATGCAAGCTAACCAGTATAGTACCAAGAATGATTCCACAAACTTCTCTATAAAATTTTATAGAGAAAGAAAATCATAAAGGTGGGTTTTCTCAATTGGCTCTCAGGTTTCATTATACCCAAAAGTGCTGAGAATACCATCTACGGAACTATGGAAAAAATATCACTATTTGACAAGAAGGCACTATTTATTACTGGTGTAAAGTGGCAAAGCTAATACCCTAAATAACACCCTCAATAAACCAAATGTTGGTAAGAAGTGAGATTCTGAATGATCATGTGTTTAATGCATTTCTAAAATTTTGCAAGAATCAGAAACATACGGAATTTGGTTCGTTGCTACTTCTTGCAAACTGTCAGAGGAAAGAGATGAATTTAGAACTTTGAAAGCTTGACTTGAATGGAGTGTAAATGAGCTCAAAGCTTCTATTTCTGCCATGCAAAAAAAAAAGGCCTTGTTTCTTCCATTAACAAAGCTGATACTGCTGAAAACCAAACCCAGAGTCTTATCATATGAATGACTGAATTATGAAAGCTTAATTCTCAACCAGAGAGGTGTCTGCTATTTAAACGAGGACACTGATTGGAAAGAAGGATTTAGGAAGGGGACATAGGGACCCAGAATCCAGAAGTTGGAGATGTTGAGCCTAACTAGTCCAATAAACTACTCCAAACACAAGCAGCATCACTCTCATCTGAAGAAATTAAGCTAATCTCAGTAAAAATATCACCCCCAACTACTAATCCACACACCACACACCTGATATGCATGCAAACATGACACCTTGAGTTATATCTAAGCTAACTCACTTACAACATGGGCTTCAGGTTCCCAGGAAACACCCTATCCAACCTAATATTACCCTTTCAACAGATAGCTAGACTTAAGTCACAATGTGTCCTCAAAAGTGAAACTCAAATGTTGACCCAGGAAGAAGTACCCTGTACTTCTAAATAACTGCTAGAGTTTTCAAATATTTACAGACAAATCTGGAGAATATGTGTGGGAATGGTTTTAATAGGTATGGGGAAATAGTGAAAGATGAATAAGTTTGAATAAGTCTAAGTTAGTTGATAGGAGCCTTCTAAGTACCAATTCTTCATTCAATGTTTCAGCTAGAAGGGTTAAGAGACAATCTAATAGTTTATTTGGTTGGTTTGCTGAAGTGTGGGTTTCAGGATGGCCCACTCTAAGTTAGTGCAGATCTGCCTTGGTGTACGAGATAAGAAAGTATCCAAAAGCTTGGGGAAATTGGCATGTTTCTGTAGATTTATGAGGATATACCCATAATTCCACAAAAAGAGTGCTTCCAAAGCACACCTTTTACATAAACTGTTAAAAAACAAATTTGGGCGGAGAGCCATATCACCTCGGAAGACTCCTGTGTTTCCTACTTTATATCAACCAGACTTAACAGAGGTAACTACCCTAAGTTGATAAAGGTCTTTTAGTGCAATGGAGCTGAATGGACCCCTTGGAGTTAGAGGTCAAGTGGCAGTACACAATGGACAGTGACAAGGTAAGCATGTGTGGTAGTTACACAATTTCAGGTCACCTGGCTAAATAATAAAGAATGGGTGGCATCTAGCTTGTCAATCAGATCAAAGCCTGGTGATCCCTCCTTCTGGTCATAGCCTTCTCCTGAGCATTCTCGGACTTCTCTTCTTCTCTGGAGGGGGAAACTAACTCTCTCTGTCTCTCTCTCTCTCTCTCTCTCTCTCTCTCTCTCTCTCTCTCTCTCTCTCTGATTCTCCCTCCTGTTAAGAAGTCACATGGAGCCACGCTAATGGCAGCCAGAGTCAAGCCAAATGCTTCTACCACCACCACTGAATCTTCACGACTTTCCACCCACTGGCCTGTGATCTTCCTGAATTTGGCACCATGACCATTGAAGAGGAACTTGTGGACTAGTATCATACAAATGGACTAACATCAGACTTTTGGACCTAATCTGGACTGGGCTGGAATGGTCTCATAATATACAATTGCTCTTTGATACAGAACTCTCCCTTACATACAAATGAGTGCCTCTGATCTTGTTTCTCTAGTCTACCCAGACAAACACACATGGTTACAGTAATAGATAGAAGAGTCAAAACAGTGATGAAAATAGCCTGACTTGTACAGCTCTATGATGTTCGTTGCTTATACAAGGTGTCCCTGGGAATAAAATAGATGGGAACAGTTTCCCCAACCGAATATTTACTTGAACTGTGCAAGCAAAAAAATTCTAGATTTCAGGTGGCTGACAGTTTTACTCAAATTTCTGGAATAGAGAGTAAAGACTCCTCATTTTGTTCCCAGATTTGAGCCAGTTTACAAGACCAAAAGTCTTGAATGAAGAGGCAATGTAGTCCCTGTGAGGAAGGTCCTCTTACACCATCATAAGATTATACTATTAGTCTTTGTCTTAGTCTTCTCCAAAGGAATTTTCAGCCTCTCATAAGAGTAACTATTTACTGTGGAAAAGGAAATAATCAGACTTTTTGTGAAAGACTGGAAAATAGCTCTGAAATGACATCAGTACCAAAACCCAAACTAAAATCTTTACTTTTGAATCTATTCTGACTCTTAGTGACCCAATAGTGCAGGCTTAACTTCCTTGTAAGTGTCCAATTCTATAACTTTACTGGAGTAGAAAGTCCAATCTTTTCCTGCAGAGCAGCTGGTAGTTTTGAACTTCTAGTCTTGCAGTACACTACAACACCGGGACTCCTGACATTAATCCTAGGAGAATCAAAAGGTTTTGAAGGCATGCAGTCAGAGTGGAGGTCGTTATTAATGGGTTCTTAAGTCAGGCCCATTTGGGTCCCCCAAACCATTCTGTATTGTTCACTCAGTTCCAGAATGCATTACTGGAAAAGGAATACTCAGACACTGGCTGAACCCCCATTTTGGACCTCTGAAATGTGGAATAAGGTTCATTGGGCTAGAAATTCTAAGTGGAAGCCATTGGAACTGTCCCTGCCTAGGAAACTAGTAAACCGAAAGCAATATCAAAGGATGTGAAGGATTTAGAGATGATGATTCCCACTACACCTGCATGTAATTTGCCTATTTGATATTTGCAAAATCCAGATCTTGAAGAATGACATTGGATTATTTTAAATTTAGTCAGTTTTAAATGACTACAATTGCAATTGCTGTTCAAGGTGTACTTTCAATGCTTGAACAGATTAATAGCAATCTTGGTACCTGTTATGCAGTCATTAATCTGGCCAAAGGACCATCAACAGCAGTTTGCAATCAGTTGACAAAGAGACTGATACACTTTCTCATCTCTCCAACAGGGTTAGGGCAACTCTCCAGGAATGGCATAATTTGATCTGAAGAGATCTTGATCACCTTCCCCTTTCACAAAATATCACCCTGGACCATTACATTGATGGAAGTATGTTGATTGGAACTAGTAATGGAGAAGTAGTATTAATTTAGACTCCTTACTAAAAACATCTGCATGTTAGAAGATGGAAAATAAATCCAACAAAATATCAAGTGCCTTCCACCTCAGTAAAATTCAGAGAAGTCCAGCAGCATGAGGCTTGTTGATGTACACATACTAAACTGAAAGATAAGTCATAGATCTGTCCCCTCCCACAACTAAAAAAGACATACATGATGGGTGGGTTTGTTATGCCAACATGGCCACAGAAGATTGGTGGGTCTGTTGTGACGGCACAGCCAATGAACACAGGGGATTAATTGAAGGGCAGAGATAGGAAGGGCTCTCTTGCTTCCAGATCTTCGGACCAGAGAGCTGCCTTGTTTGTCCTGTGCCTCGACCTCCAAGCAACACTACCTGTGGGACACCTAATCGTGGACTGTGTTGCTGTGAGTTGAGGATCCTTCAAGCCCTACTTCGCCACGCTCCTGGGCTATACATCTCTTGAGCTGGGGATTGTTGGACTTTGTCATCTGGCTGACTGTTGGCAACCTGTTCTGCCATTTGCTGCCTGTAGCCAGATAGCCTGGATTGCTCTACAGAGGACTACTCAGCAGACCTCAAGATTTGAAGGACTGCCAGTCTTCTAGTTGCCTCACGCAAGTGAGTTGCACCAAGCAATCTGTATTGCTTTACAGTTAACTTTTTCTTTTTTATCTTATATACTTTTCTCAATATATAAATATATAAAAAGAATTACTAGTGTCCTGGATTTTATTTTTCTAAGAGAACCCTGCCTGACACAACGTATAATTCCCAATAGGCTTCTTTGAAATTTGGAGCTAATATATTCCTCATTTTGGTGTGCTAACATGAACTACATATCCACTTTTTTCATCAGTTTGTCTTACTGGGTGACTTGTGTGTTTCTATGATGCTGGAAGCTATGTTGGGTATTTAAAATCCTAGTAGGGTCATCTAAGGTGAACAGATTTCTGCAGAACATCTAAGTAAGAATAAACCATACACTTCTGAGGATTAAGCTACTGAAAACTTTGAATTGAAACATTGTCATACACTGAAAATCTCATGACAAGGAGCAGAACATTCCCAGAGCTGATGACAGAGATGAGCACTTCAGGTGGAAGCCTCTCACAATATGAGTGAGGAAGAGATGCCGCCTCAGAGTAGGTCAACCATAATGATGCGGGTAGAGTGGTCTATGGGAGTATGCCAGGCAGGACTTCATTTTATGATGAAGTATTAGTTGGGATGAGAAGAAACAGCTACAAACATCAATAATAGGAACTTGGGATGTACGAAGTATGAATCTAAGAAAATTTAAAGTTTTAAAAATTGAAGTGGAATACACCAAAACTGACATTTCAGCCATTAGTAGAATGAAAAAATATTGGCCATTTGGAATCAGAAAATGATATGGTTTACTATGCTGGGAAAGAAACAATCGAGATGACATTGGATTCATCATACAAAAGGAAGTTTCTAAATCAATGTTGAGGTAGTACCTTGAAAGAAGTACATCCAGAGTGCTCCGTACTGGTAAGGATTGCAAGACTTTATGTAACATAATTTGAATCTGTTATCAGGAAACAGCAATTGCTGGAGGACATCAGGCTTAGTAAAGTAGCATCAGAAAAGAGGAAGGCCCTCAATGAGATGAATGAACACAATGGCTGCAACAAGGGGCTCAGACAGAGGAGCAATTGTGAAGATGCTCCAGGACCTGCAATGTTTCATTGTATGTTGCATTAGGTTGCTATGAACAGGAGCCCACTCAATGGGGCCTCACAAAAAAAGCAACTATCATTTTTTAAAGCAACTTATTCAAAAATATCAATCAATCCTTAATTGAAGCCCATTCAACAAAGTAACTGATAAATACACCTGAAATTTTTCAGCATCATGAAAAATAAACATTGAAATATTATAGGAGACTAATTAGAAATAGGCAAAGGTAATATGAAATGCTGGAACAGAAACATTGAAAAAATCCCAGGGTTTATTTCAGACTGAAGCAATTTTAACTTTCTGGTTCTAACTACTCTGATGGCCCTCCCCCCAGCTCACGAACTCACTGCCATAGAATCACAATTGTGACTCATAGCAACCTTATAGGACAGGCTGGAACTTCTCTGTTGGGTTCCAAAGTTGGTAACCCATCGTGGAAGTTGGAAACTTCATCATTTTCCAACGGTAGGCTTTGAACTGATGATCTTTAGGTTACCAGAACAATGCTTTATTGTTGTTGTGAGATGCCAACAAGTTGGTTATGACTCATAATGTCCATGTGAGCAATAGAACCAAACATGCCTGGTCCTGTGCAATTCTCACCAACATCCTTATGCTTGAGTTCATTGTTGTAGCCAGTCCATCTTGATGAACGTCTTATACCTTTGACTTCTCTTCTACTTTACCAAGCATGCTGTGCCTATCCAGGAACTTCTCTCTCCTAAAAATATATACAAAATGCTATAGATAAAGTCTCACCATCTTTGCCTCTAAGAAGACTTCTAGCTCTACTTCTTCTAAGATATATTTTTGGTCTTTTTTTAAATAGATCATTTTATTGGGGGGCTCATACAATGCTTATCCACATACATAAATATATACATACATACATATATTGTGTCAAGCACCTTCATAACCTGCTGAAGTCATCATTCTCCAAACATTTGCTTTCTATTTGAAACCTTGACATCAGCTCCTCATCTTTCCCTCTCTTTCATCACTTTCCATTCTCTCATGAACCCTTAATAATATATAAATTGTTATTATTTTGCCATATCTTACACTGCCCACTGTCTCCCTTTGCCCATGCCTCCTCTGTCATCCTCCAGATAGAAGGTTATATGTAGATACTTGTAATTGGCTCCCCCTTTCTACCTCACCTTCCCCCCACCATCCTGGTATCTCCACTCTCACTACTGGTCGTTAGGGATTCATCCGTCTTGGATTCCCTGTATTTCCAGTTCCCATCTGTACCAGAGTACCTCTTTCAGTCCAGTTGGATTTGTAAGTAGAATTGGGATCATGATAGTTGGTGGGGAGGGGGGAGGAAGCCTTTAAGAACTAGAAGAAAGTTATATGTTTCATTGTTACTTCACTGCACTCTTACTGGTTTGTCTCCTCCTGGTGACCTTTCTGTAAGGGGATGTCCACTTGCCCACAAATGAGTTTTGGGTCCCCACTCTGCACTCCCCCTCATTCACAATGATGTGATTCTTGTTCCTTTATGCTTCTGGCACACACACAATGGAGTATTATGCTTCACACAAAAGCACTGATGAGCACTTCTCATGGGAAGAGTTGGAGGAAATTATGTTAAGCAAGGTCAGCCAATCACAAAAGGAGAAGTACAGCATGAGTCCCCTAAGGGAAGTGTAATCAGTACAGTAGATAGAGAAGAGAAGCCCCCTATATCATAACAGTTGGTTGAGATATAGGGGAGTGGGAGGAGATTAGACCAAACCCAAGATGGTACATGTTGGTCCAACACAGTACTGGGAGAAGGATGGAGGGGGGAGGGAGAAAAAAGGGGTCTATTGACAGTTCATGGTATTTTCAATAATCTTTGCCAGCATCATAATTCAAACTCATCGGTTCTTATTAGGTCTTCTTAAATCAATGTCTAACTCTCACATGCATATGAAGTCATTGAAAATATCATGGGTCGGGTCAGGTGCACTCTGCTAAGCCAGGCTGACTAGATAACAAATCCAGAGATACTCATAGATATATAAGAAAGAGTTTGTGGCAGTTAGGCAATTTCTTGTCAACACTTGAAGATTTAAGAGTTTAATGGGTGCAGTTTAGCCTGTCAATCAGGTCACAGCCTGGTGATGCCTTTTTATGGGTGTGATTTTTCTCATAAGGAGGATCCTAGGCACCTCCTTTCGCTCTCTCTGCTTTCATCTTCCTTCTGGAGAGCCATACTGAGACCTGTGAGCCCTCTGATGCAGTCATTGCCATTGGCTCCAAAAGAGTTTGTACCCACTGGTCTGTGATTTTCCTGCATTCTGCATCATTGCATGTGGTTGCATGAATCTGAAGAACTTATGGACTTGTATCAGACTTATGGGCTAGTATTGGCTTATGGACTTGATCTAGACTGCACTGGGCTGTTTGCTTGATGTATAATTACTTTTTGACAGAGAGCTCTTTCATATGCATATGTCAGGGTCTCTGGATTTGTTTCTATAGTCAACCCAGCCTAATACAGAGCTTCATAAAAAGAGCAATTATAGATCAAGAAAATATCCCAGCTTAGTCCAATTCAAGTCCATAAGTCCAATGCTAGTCCATCAGTACTTCTTCACTCACACAGTCACATAAAATGATGCAGATACAGGAAGATTACAGGTCGGTGGGTGCATGGAATCACAATTAATATTAAAGGCTGCAATCTTCATCAACAAGTGCTTCAAGTTCTCTTCATTTTCAGCAACCATGGCTGTGCCATCTGCATATCTCAGACTGTTAACAAACCTTACTTTAATGTTGATGCCACATTCTTCTTCATATAATCAAGCTTTTCTGGTTATTTGCTCTACATATAGATTGAATAAGAATAGTAATAGCCTGTTGTATGCCTTTCCTAATTTATGAGCATAAAGTATTACCTTGTTCTATTCATACAACTGCTTTTTGATATTTGGACAAGTTACACATGAGCACAATAAAGTGTTCTGGAATTCCTATTCTTCTCAAAGTTTTTCCAGGATTTGTTATTATCCACACCATCAAATGACTTGGAATAGTCAATGAAACACAAGTAAATTTTTTCTTGTATTCTTTTCTTTCAGCCAACACCCATATCACATCAGCAATAATGCCCCTCCTTCAGTGTTCTCTTCTGAATCTGGCCTGAATTTAAAGCAGCTCCCTGTCAATGTGCTGTTACAGTGACTTATATGTGATATCCATGGTATTCTATAATTTGAGCATTCTGTTGAGTTGCCTTTCTTTGGAGCGTGTAAAAATATAGATTTCTTCCATTCAATTGATCAAGTAGCTGTCTTTCAGATTTTCTGACAAAGAGCAGTGAGTACTTAAAGTGCTTCATTTCCAGGTAATCCTTAGATTCATTCTCACTAGCCTCCCAGAGAGAAATGTCCAGGAAATTGACATCAGTCTCCTCCAAAATGATACTCAGACAGCAACTCACATCCACAACCTCTGCAAGAAAGCAAGAAAAACTAAATGCAATGTTGGAGGAAGTCCTGAACCTAATGATGCTCATAAAAGAAGCAGACCTGAATCCACCATAGAAAGAAATCTTGAGTATGGTGCTTGGAGTTGTACAGAATATGAGAGAATCAATTCAGACTAAGAATGAAATAATAGAGAAGATAAAGTCTGCATACCAAAGGGAAAGACAAGAGTTAAGAAACAATGCAACAGAATCAAAGAACAAGAAAAGAGACCAACCAGTAGACTGGAAATGTAGCACATATCAAGGATCTAGTAGATAGCCATGCAGATTTCAACAAATGGAAAAGGTAGTCAAACAAAACAACCAAAGAAGCTGGAGAGAATCTGAAAACAATGAGCAATGTTAGGAAGAGGAACAACATTTGAATAATTGGGAATCAAGAATAAGACACTACAAAAACATTAGCAAAAAAAATAGTAATGGAATTCCTGGAGAGAATCTGAAAACAATGAGCAATGTTAGGAAGAGGAACAACATTTGAATAATTGGGAATCAAGAATAAGACACTACAAAAACATTAGCAAAAAAATAGTAATGGAATTCCTGGAAGAAAATTTTCCCACATAATGAATAAAAATCAGTCAATCACACAGGAAACAGAGAATGCACCAATTATACTGAACCACAGGAAGAGTTCACCAAGGTATATTGTAAACAAATTATCCAACTTTGAGGAAAAAGAGAAAATCGTAAGATGAACTATAGAAAAAGAGGCAGTCGCTTACAAGGGTGCTCAGGTGACAATATGCTCAGATTTATTAGCAAGTATTATGAAGAAAAGGAGAGAGTAGAGTAACATCTTCCAAAAGTTGAAAAGAATATTGCCAACCCAAGAATTCTCTATCTTGCCAAATTATCCATCAAAATAGAAGGAAAGTTAAGAGTCTTCCCAGACATGGAGAAATTTAAAGAATGTGTTAAAAGAATCCAAGCACTACCAAAAAAATACTTGACAATTCATTTTTGACAGAAGATCAACAATTACAGAGCACAGATTGTAAACCATCACCTAGTGCAACTCCATTCAGAAGTCAACGCACTGAAAATAACCTCCAAGATATCAGTGGCCCAACAGTGAAAAGAAGGCAAGAATGAATCCCACCCCCAATGACACACATACGCAGCACACTGATAAGGAGGGAGGCCGGAAAATATCCCCTACAAAAGGTATGAGAGAACAAAAAAGAATCCAGAGATGGATATAACTCTCTCAATGGTCTGTCTGAACTCACCCATTAAAAGCCAAAGTTGAGCAGACTGGAGTAGAAAACACAGCCCATCAATCTACTGTGTGCAAGGAGCATATCTTAAGCTCTCAGAAAAAATTAGGTTGAGAATCAAAGGCTGGTGTAAAGTATATCAAGAAAATAGCAATTTAAAAAAAACAGGAAAAAAATTTTAAAGAGAAAAACAGGAATTGCAATCTTAATCTCTGATAAAATTGACCACCAGGTACAAGTCATAAAAAGAGATGATCAAGAATCAGTAAGCACAACAAACATACAAGTACCCAGCAAGTGGTACACAACTTGTCAATCAAATGATTTAAAATATGAAAAAAAGAGATCACAGGTCCAGCAATCATAGTAGGTGACTTCAACACATCATTTCTGAGAAAGATAGATCAATGAGAAAGCTCAACAAAAAGGTGGCAGAACTAAATTTCACAATTAGGCAACTCAACCTGGTAGCCATATTTATAGCACTCCAGTCAAATGCAATAATATTAATATTCTTTTCAAGTGCTTATGGCACATATTTTAAAATAGACCACATGTTGGGACACAAATCAAGGCTCAGTAAATTCAAACATATAGAAGTTACTCAGACTTCCTTCCCCAACCTTCACATCATAAAGTTGGAAATCAACAAAAGGAAGATAAAAAAAATAAAGACAAACACTTAGAAGATGAGCCACTTTCTTCTTGAGAATGTATGCATTCTGGCCCAAATTGCAGATGAAATTCAGATGCTTTTAGAAACTAATGAGAATGAAAATACAACATAATAAATCTGATGGGATACAGCTGTTATCAAAGGATGTTTGATTGTGGTAAATGTACCTATGAAAAAGGAAGAGAGACTTATGGTTAATGTGCTATCATAAATCTCCAACAATTGGAAGAGTCAACAGAATAATCTCTCTAAAAGCAAAAGAAAATAATGAACATCAGACTGGAGGTAAACAAGAGGGAAAATAATAAAATAGTGCAATGAAACACTGTACTTAAAACCTGGTTCTTTGAAAGGATTAGTAGACTGTTGGTGAATCTCACCAAAGAAAAGTAGGAGGAGGCATCAATAGCCAGAACCAGGGATAAAACAGGGGAAATTGCAACAGACTCCAATGAAATTAAAAGATTAATTAGACAGTGCTCTGAATGCCTGTACTTCAATGAATACAGCATCTTGGAAAACATGGACAGACACTTGAAAAAACAGATTAGCCCACAAAGTTATCAAGAACCTGCAAAGAACCCTAGCAAAGGATGAAATAAATGATTACTTACTTTAAAAAAACTCCTGCCCTAGACAGCTTCACACAGTAAGTCTACTAAACATTCAGGGAAGAGCTGATACCAATGCCACACAAGCTCTTCCAGAGCATAGAAAAGGACAGCCAACTCCCAAAATCATCCTATGAAGCTAGTATAACACTGATACCTAACACAATCAAGGAGCCCATAGGAACAGGGAACAACAGGTGAACACCAGTGCAAAAATCCTTAAAACAATTTGGCCAATAGCATTCAAAAATATGCAAAATGAATAATTCACCATAAGCAAATGTGATTCATTCCAGGGAGCTTTCAGCATCTGAAAGTCCTTTAAAATTATCCATCAAATTGACAAGAAAAAAGGACGAGAATCAAATGATAATATCAGAAACAAATAATATCACATGATAGATGCAGAAAAAAAAACATTTGACAACATTCAATACCCATTCCTAATTAAGACTTTCAAGAAAATAGTATTGAGAGGAAGCTAATTCAACATAATACAAACTATATATGAAAAACCAACAACCAACATTTTCATCAATGGAGAAAAGATGAAAATAAATCCCACTTAAAAAGGGGACCCAGCAAGGATGCCCCTTGTCCTCACTTTTAGTCAATATTGTTCTGGAAGTCCTAGCTAAAAACATAAGGTAATTGATGGCCATCAAATGTATTCATCTAGGGAAAGAAGAAGTGAAATTATCATTATTTGCAGGTGACAAGATTCTATATATTGAAAATCCCAAAAGTTCCACAATGGCAATGCTGGAAGCAATAAAGTAATTTGGTGGAGTGGTAGTATACAAGATCAACAAGCAGAAGTCAATTGGATTGCTATATACATAGGAAAAGATTATAGAAATGGAGATCAAGAAGGTAGTATCCTTACAATAGTTAAGCATAAATTGAGATATCCAGTGATATAGCTAAAAAGAGAGAGGGCTCTTTACAAAGAAAGCTACAGAACATTATTATGAGAAACCAAAACTGACCATCTACAAATGGAAGGATATGACATGTTCAGGGATCAGAACACTCAATATTGTAAAGATGCCAATCTTGTCTGAGGCACTATATAAATCCAATGCAATTTTAATACAAACACCAACATCTTCTTTTTCAAAGAAATGTAAAAAGTGACCACCAACTTGATTTGGAAGTGGAAAAAAACCCATAATTAGCAAAGAACTTCTCAAGATGAAAAATAAAATCTGAAGACTTGCATTTCCTGCTTTTTAACCTTATACAACCACAGTTGTCAAAACACCATGGTACTGGTATAACGACAGGTAATCATAGCAACAGAAAACCCCAGGAACAAAAACCCTAGAAATAAAATCAGCAGCATACAGAAAACTGATCTTTTTAAATGACCCTAAAGACATCAACTGGTAAGTGGAACCTCTATTTAACAAATGGCTATGAAAGAACTGCATATCTCCTTGCAGAAAAATGAAGCAAGACCCTTACCTCACTTCCTACACAAGAATAAATTCAAGATAGATCACAGATGTCTAGGTAAAACACCAAACTATTAGGATTATCAATGAGAAAATTGGGACAAAACTAAGAACCTTGTCACAGGAATACATAGGCTACCTGAAAGAGAAAATAATATACTCAGTGGAACCTAAAATAGACAAGTGGAACATACCAAAAACAACCTATCTATGTTCATCAAAAGACTTCATCAAGAGATTAATAAGAGAGCCCACAGATAGAAGATATTTATCAATGACATATCAGTCTAAGGGCTTATTACTAAAATCTAGAAAACTTCAAACCTATAATAAGAAAAAAATGAATTGCAAACAGGGGTGCAAAAGACTTGAAGAGAAGATACACAAGTGACAAAAACTTAAAGGTCACTAAACACATGAGAAAGCATACCTGACCATTAACCACTCAGGAAACGCAAGTTTAAGCAACTCTTAACTACCAAAAATACCCTCAAATATAGCCCAATTCAATAAATCAGAAAGCAACAAATGTTGAAGGGAATATGGTGAAATGGGGACTCTCATTCACTGCTGGTGGTCTTGTAGATACATACAGTCAGTGAGGAAAGTGAGTTGGGCAACCCTAAAAAAAAATGGAAACCCAGGAACTTTATGACTCAGCAATCCTCCTACTGGACATAAACTCAGAAGTAAGACACAGGCCACAGCCAGACATCTGCCTTCCATGTTCATAGTGGCACAATTCACAATCACAAAGATTTGGAAGCAACCTAAATTTTCATCAATAAAGGAATGGATTAAAATACTCTGTTATATACACAGAAAAATCTCAGAAAAAAACAGTGATAACAATACGAAACATATAATCTCATGGAAATAGTTGGAGGATATTGTGCTGAGTGAAGTTAGCCAAGTACAAAAGGACAGATACAACATGAGTCCACTGAGGTAAGTGCAGAGTATAATGAGAATAGAGGAAAATGAACATACTTTCTGGGCTAAGGTACTCTGGCAGGGGTCAGACCAAATCCAGGGATATGCACAGAATCAAAAATAAAAAGAAGGGGGTGGGGGGAAAGGCTTTAGATAGTACTGGGGTTGAGAGATATCTTTTCCTCCCCCGTCTTGCCTTTAAGGCCCACAGAAGGAAGAGAGAAGGAAAAAAAAAGATGACATTGAGGGAGAAGGGCATTAATCCACTCATGGGCATGATATTGGTTATGTCTCCAAAGGAAAGGGAGAGAGAGTAGACCTCATTTTGGTGCACCAGTCCCTGAGGGTGAAATAACCGGCACAAAACAGCCCGTTAACAGAGAGGATTGCAAGTCCAGCTCCATCCTTCTCCCAAGATGACAGCAACATAAAGAACAGTACTGAAGATACAGTCTGGGGAAAGCAGCCGGTCTGTCCAGTTCACATGGGAACAAGCTAAAGGGAGGGCGGGAAGGAGGACGGGAGGGAGAAAGATCCTCATTCTGGCACACGAAACCCTGAGGGCAGTGTTCTCACCCAGAGCAGCTAGTTCACAGCAAGAACTGCAGAGCTGCCCCCTCTCTGAGATGTGGCATCTCCTCCCCAGACCACAGCGCTATGAAGAACAACACTGAAGATAGAGTTCAGGAGTGTGGCTGGATTGACTGGATGCAAACCCAGAGGGGAGTACAGTGAATCAGCAATGGGAACAAATCCACCACATCCATGAGGAATCCAGAAAGTAGATTTCTGAAGGGGGTGGGTGGTGTGGCGGCACTCTACACGTCATCTGAATTGTTTGGGGATATTCACAAAGGTCAGCAGTTATACCTGAAACTACTCAACCTTATGCTCCACAACTATGTTTTGTTTTGTTTGATGTCTATCTATAGAAGATTAACAGGACAAACCATCTCAAGGTGACAGCAACTTCACTGATGGAAGGGATCCAAAATCAACTTTGAGGATGGTATAGGGTCCTTGTTGATATATGATCAATTGAGATATACCTGAGAGGAATTATGGAGAGGGGATCTATGGGTGAACATGATAGTGGGGCGGGAGGAAAGAAAAAAGAAGTAGAGGAAACAATAAGGAAATGAAAATTAAATATATATCTGTAAATATATATCTGTAAATATATACATATATGTAAAGATATAAAGATATGTGTATATATATACAATAAGGAAGCAGGTGAATCTCTACTTAAATTCTACCCCAGCACAAGAATGGTTTGTTATAGTATGTGGTAGTGTATGATACCTTCCCAACCTGATCACTGAAGACAAAATAGGTGTACAAGAAAATGTGGTGAAGAAAGTTGATGGTGCCCTGCCTATAAAAGTCTGAGGTCTTAAAGGCTTGAAGCTAGCAAGCAGTGATCTAGGAGGGAAGCAACAAAGTCCAGATAGATGAAGAATGCCAGCCTGTGTGATCATGATGTGTTGATGGCTATGGATATCAGAAGTTCAAAAACAAAAAATAAAATTGATGTGAAGGAGCATAGGCAAAGTGGAGACCCAAAACCCACCTGTAAAAAACCCTTACAGAAGGGCCACATGGAAGGTACAACATATCTAGGGTGTGGTAGAGTACTGATGAAACACGTAACTATTCTCTTGTTCTTTCAAATTTCCTTCTTTCACTATCAGGGCCTTAGTTTTACCTCACTAACCTTACTAGACTTGTGTATGTACATTGGTACAATTAACATACTTTGATGTATGAAATTCAAGACAGATAAACCCCTCATAAGCAATAAGGGGAGAAATGATACTCTGAGGGAACTGGATGAGGGGGAAAGAAGAGACGGAACTGATAGCAGCGATGACTGTATAACCCCACTAGATGGGAACAAACATCAGAGTTTTGAGTGAATGGATACATTAGATGGTTTAAGATTTGGCTAAAACCAAACAATAATATATACGATATGAGAGATTCAGAAGGGTGGTAGGGGGAGGGAGGGGATAAAGAGGAGGTGATAATAAGGGGTTCAAGAATAAAGAAAATGTAGTGAACATGATGATGACAGAAACTGTACAACTATGCTTGCTTTAATGTAACTATGGGTTGTAATAACATCTTCAAAATCTCCTAGTAAAATGCTAACAACTTTTTATTAAAATAAATTAAGTACTTTAACACATCAACTATAAAACTTGAAAAAGTTAAGTAAAGATAACCAGATAGTAGAAAAAAAAGAAATAATATTGATTAGGACAGAATAAATGAATCAGAAAAAGTTTTAAACTATAGAGAATATCAATAAGGCAAGAACTGGTTCTTGGAAAAGATGCACAAAATTGATCAACCATGGCAAATCTAACTAAGGAAAATAAGATAGGAAAGCAAATTGTATGATGAGAAATGAAATGGATAATATTACAGAGAACAAAAAGAGGTATAATAAACAATCACAGAATCATGAAAATTTGCACTCCAAAAAATTGAAAACTAGAAGAAATAGGTAAATTTCTAGAAATGCATCATTTATCTATATCACAACACAATGATATAGAAAATATCACCAACCCTATAGCAGGAGAAATAATAGATCTAGTTATAAAAAATCTCCCAATATCAAAAAGTAGTTCCAGGTGGTTTAACTGGTAGGGTTATAGCAAACAATTAGAGAAGAGTCAATTCTGATTTTGCATAAACTATTTCACAATATACAAATGAACAGTATAATGCCAAACTCATGTATGAAGCATCTAAAATTCTGGTGTAGAAAGAAGGCAAAGACATCAGCAGAATTGAAAACTCTATATCAATATCTCTAATAAGTGCAGACGTGAAGACCGTGAGTAAAATCCTAGCCAACAGAATTCACTGAAGCATCAAAAATACATCACAACCCAATCACAACTGATATTCACACCCCACCCCACCCCCCACCCCACCCCTCCCCCAAAGGGAAGAAAAAGCAAAACTGAAGTAGATTTTGAGTCTTTGGGGACAAACAAGCTCATTTAAAACAAACAAAAGAATGCACATAGGTATAGCTCTATCATAAGGGAGATTCAGTTCGATTCACTGACTCTAATCATAGCCTTCAAGTTGTGTTAACAGTTCTCGCTCTTTCACCCCCTGATTTATATCACCATTATTATCTTTAACTTGTGCCTCCTAAGCTTCCCATTCAACTTTTGAAGTCAGTTTAATCTCAAACAATAATTCATTAAAAGAGCACAGTGCTCAAAGCAGACATGTTTTACTACATAAGATACACTCTTTGGGGATTCAAAGAAGACTTCAGGAATAACTTTATCCATAATGATACCTAATTTCAGAGGAGTCATGTTTTTGCTTTGTCATGGTCACAGGGTGGCCCTGTCTGGTAAAGGTGTTCTATGGAATTCTTTGTGCTGAGCAGAAGAGCACCAAAGCTTGATATGAATCCCGGTCTAGTTCTTAAATATCACAGCCTTTTCTTTCTCATGGAAAAAGAACTGGCAATATTCAAGTGCAAATTTCTGAGTTCTATAGTTTGGAATCCACATTTTTCATTCAGCTTTATCAGTCATAAGGTGGATAAATATATTTTTAATTTTGTCATGTGATCTCCAGCTTCATTTGTATCTCCAAGAAGATCTTGGAAACACACAGGAGAAGTTATATATTGTCCTGTAAGATCAAAGCGAATTAGGATTGATTCAACGGCAGTGCGTTTG
Source organism: Nesogale talazaci (assembly GCA_004026705.1). Taxonomy (NCBI): domain Eukaryota; kingdom Metazoa; phylum Chordata; class Mammalia; order Afrosoricida; family Tenrecidae; genus Nesogale; species Nesogale talazaci. Next base: position 50,601 of record PVJH01003884.1, on the reverse strand, counting down.
CTTTTGTATTATTCCATTGTGTGTATGTACCTGAGTTATCTAATCTTCTACTGATGAGATTTTGAGCTATTTCCAGTTTATTTAGAGCAGTGCTACAATTAACATGGCAGAGCATATGTTTATCTGCTCATGTTCTCGCTCTTATTTCTTTTTTTATCATTTTATTAGGGGCTCTTACAACTCTTGCTACAAGCCATTCATCATTTGTATCCGACATATTCATACATATATTCCATCATTCTTTTTGAGACATTTACTTTCCATTGAGCCCTTGGGATCAACTCCCCTCACCCCAATCCTCATGGGCCCCTAATATATTGTACATTGCTAACTCTTTTCAAATCTCACTCCAATTGCTGTCTCCCTTTCCCTCTGATTTCTGTTGTTCTTCCCGCTGGATGGGGGGGTGTGGTTATGTGCTATTCATTGCGATTGGTGTCCCCCTCCCTTCCCATCTCTGTCCCCCTTCCCCCTACCATTTTGGTATTTGTATTCCCACTCCTGTTCCTAGGATCCACGTGCTGTGAGTTTTATCTTTTTCTTATACCTGTGTACATGTTCCCATCAAGTCTAGCTTGGGAGGCAGCACTGAGATTGTGACCGTAGGAGGTGAAGAGGCCTCCAGACCACAGAGGTATATTGCGTGCCCCGGTAGTACTCTGCTGATCCTTAATTGACTCCCCTTTCCCTTCGATCCTCTGTAGGAGGACGTCCCATTGTCCATAGATGGGCTTTGGGTCTCCACGCCAACCCCCTTCCATTCTCATCAATGCATTTTTGTTTGTTTGTTTACTGTTTGTTATGAATCTTCTGATGCTTATTGCCCAGTCTCGATAGCACTTCATGACCGTGCCACTTGGTGTGCTGCTTCCACATGGGCTTGTTGCTTCACTGTTGAATGGCCGCTTGTTTTATGTCAAGCCGTTTAGAGCTCAGACACTGTTTTTCAATAACTGGGCACCATCCTCTGTCTTCAGCATGTCTGATTATGCAACCGTTTTGTCTTCAGGGATCATGTGTATGCGGGGGGGGGGGGGGGGGGGCGGGCGGGGACTGTGAGCACCACACTATGCCAAGTTGTAAAATAAATGTGTTCTTGTATTGAGGGGTGGTATGAGTTGAGACCCAAGGCCCATCTGAAACTTCAGTATATTTATTGCCTTATAAATATATGTACATAGGCCCATACCACTACTGTTATGGATTAATGCATTTGCATAAGTGCACACCTGTTAATATTCCTATCTATGCTTTTGCTTCCTAGAACTTGCCTCTATTTCCCTTTGCCTCCTCCTGCCCTGCCATCACTTTCCCCTTCTATTTCTTAGTGCTTCCTCTCCACTAGCTTGCTGCTGCTCTAATACTCACAGGATCTATAACTTCTCCTAGACGCTAGTTCTGCTTCCCTAGTTGTTCCCCTGTCCATGATGCCATCCACTTACCACACTCTTCTCTCCATCTCCTTTCCCTCACTACCCATAGGCCCCAATGCCTCCTCCCAGGGTTTCCCTCCATGGTCCAACAGTTTGGGGAGATATTGCATAAGTATTGATGTGAAATGTGGCATTTCAATTAACAATTGTTTTAAGTCTATATTCCAGGTTATTTTCCACAATGGTTGTGCATGCTTACAAGTCCACCAGCAGGATATAAGAGTTCCAATCTCTCTGTATTCTCTCCAGCATTTGTTTTTGTTGTATGTACAGATGTGTGTGTGTTTGTGTGTGTGTGCTTTAATTAAACTATTTCTGTGGGTATAAGGTGATATCTCATTGTTTTGATTTTCATGTTTCAGATCATTTGTGACCGTGAGCATTTTTCATGTTTATTAGCTGTGTTATTCTGGGTTGACTGTAGAACAAATCCATAGACACTCATATTGATTGATAGGATAAACTCTTCTCCTTCACACTTCACACTTGATAGTCTTAATAGTCTCAAATTGACACCAGATTATGTAACTACCACAGACCACCCCTTGTTAACTTGATACTTCCACACAAAAGGCATGATGAGCTATGGAAGGACATCATTAATGGAGAAAGAAAAAGGTCATTACAAATACAAGAAAGAAAAGATCGAAGTAGATAAGATAAGAAACTCTGAAACTCGTTCTTAATCATATAGTAGCTGAAGCAAATGGTAGACATTATGATGTCAAAGAGCCAAATTGAAAGTTTCAAAGTGCAGTGTGAGAAGACAATTAAGCTATTATAATAAAATGTGCAAAAACTTAGAATTCAAAAACCAAAAAAGTAAGAACATAGTATATCTTAACCTGAAAGAACTGAAAAAAAAAATTTCAAGCTCAAGTTGAATTTAGAAAAATTCTATGGAAAAATAGCAAATGATGCAGGAAACATTAAATAAGATGGTGGGGGCACAGAGTCACTACACAAAAAAGAACAAGTCAATATTCCACCATTACTCATTATAATATTGGAATTTTTCTTCTTAGGCTTCCCTTTGAAATGTTCTAATTGGCCCCAAAATAGTGCCCATAAGTTGGAAGCCAGATAAGTTACACATTCCAACCCCCCTTTCCAATTCTGACATACTCCCATGGTACTCTCTACTTCTCTGCTGAGCTTGATTATTCATTATAATGACCAGATAGACTTTTCAGGCCATACTTATGATTCTGGGGGTTCTTAGGGAAGTTAACAGGTTACAATTTGGAATCAGAAATGTTCAGAAGACAGTTCTTCATCCAGAACAGCCTCTTCTCAGCCATGCCTGCAAGTATACATCTCTCTGGTCCTTGACCTCTCCACCACATGACTCCTTGACCTGTTGAAGCAATGTTACAAACATCTTTAGCACTACAGATAATTGACTAAAAGTTACAACACACAGCCTTAAGTCTCAGCCTCAAATCAGTCAACTCTAAAACCATGGGTCAACAAATAAGCTTTGCTAATTTTAAGTGCCTGGAGATGTACCAGTCTACAAGGAAGCCTTTTACCCAAAAATGCTCACATTTATTTGGTCTTTGGGGTGGGATCTCACTGCTCTGTACTGAGTTCTGGCTCTTGGTTTTACTGCTGCCACTCCTCTGTTGTCACAACTCTGTCTCTTAAATAAAGGAAGTTAAATGAACAGTATTCTCCAATTACAAATGACATGCACCACCCCAGACTCTTCTTTCTTGTTAGTGGTAAGGTTATCCATTCATGCTTGTGTTAGTCCAATACTAACCCATATGCCCAAAATCAGTCTATAAAGTCTCCTTCCGACTCACGAAGTCACAGGTCTGTGGGTACATAATCCTGGCGCTTCCAGAGCTCAGGGTCCATCAATAGCAGAAGCAACTCATTGCTGGCAGAGGTCTCCATGTGGCCGCCCCAGCTTCAGAGGTCTGGCTCCATCAGGGCAAAACCATGTGGTCTCTCCACTGGCTCCTCCAGCTTCTCAGACGCTGCCATCTTGTCTTCTCTGTGCTTTATCATCTCTGAGACTAACTCCCAACAACTGAGGAAGATAGCTTCTCATCTTCACGAGGGAAATATCGCGAGATTTCCCAGAAGTCTCAGGAGAAAGCCATGTCCACATAGAGGCCTCATTGGCTATTTAACGGCTATCTCCAGATTAACAGGTTAGCAGACTCCACCCCTACATTTCAATCATAAATTAGCATAAGCACATGACTTCCACACTGCTTCTAGGATTGCTTATTTTATAAATATCTGGATAGAAAATTTGGCCAATGCCCACATCAGAGTTCCAATATTTTACATTTGCAATTAAGTCATTTAGAATCATACATGAATGAATAAAATAGCTCTATAAACACCATACCCAACCTTGTCTTATCCAGATTCATTAAGAAAGAACATCCATGTCCAAATTACAAGCTACCACTGAGTCATATAATGGAAATTATGAATGTTGTGGCTAGAAGAATAATATCAAACAAATCACTGGAACAGAAAATTGAAAATGAAGTGATGGAAATTCTTGTGGTAGCTTTTATACAACATGGCTAGAGAAATAAGAAAATACAGAGAGTCAAGAGTATTGTTTTTCATTTTAGGACATGCTACTTAAAATATTAGTTTCTCATGATGCAAATATTTCTTGGATAGAGGATGCTAATGCCATAAAGATATAATACAGGAGTTACTTCCTTGAGAAAGTGCTAGAACATGGGACTGGAATTAATGGAAAGAATGTTCATGCTTCATAAAAGTATATAACTATTGATTAGGTTTATAGTATTGTTTGACTTCCAATGATAGATGGAGTATACTTACTATGAGAGACATAAAGATATTTGGGAGACAGAAAAGAGAAACAATTTTTTCAATTATTTACTTTTGATGATAAATGGTGTATAGTTATTATGACAGAGATAACAAGAGTTGAGAGGAGAAAAACAATTTTAAAAATTATTTCAATCTGGAAAGGAGTTGCCATGTTTGTTGTCAGGGGCCTTCAACTTGTTTCTACCATAGTGACTGTATACACAACAAAACAAGATACTGCGTGGTCCTCCTATGCTGGCTTCCATTTCTGCAGCCCTGATGTCACTTCATCTCCTTGAAAGCCATCATATTTTTTGCTGCCTATCTACTTTACCAAACATTATGTCCTTCTCCATGGACTTATTTCTCCTGACATGTCCAAAGTATGTAAGAGCCATCCTTGCCTCTAAGGAGCATCCTGGCTATTTTTCTTCTAAGACAGGCCAGTTTGTCCTTTAAGCAGTCCATGCTACTTTCAATATTCTTCTCAAATACCGCAATTCAAATGCATCCATTCTTCTTTAATTTCCTTATTTGATATCCAACTTTCACATGAATATGAGGCATTTGAAAATCCCATAGCTTGGGTCAGGCAGGCCTTGGCGCTCAGGGTAACATCCTTCATTTCAATACTCTAAAGAGATCTTATGTGGCAGAATTACCTAACGCAACTCATTTTTTGGTCTTTTGAGTAATGCTTCAATGGGCACTGTTGTGGGTCCAAACAAGAAAAAATTCTAGAAACCTTCAATGTTTTCTTCATTCTTCCATGTGTCTTCATTGTGTGGTTGTAAGTATTTGGGTCTTCTTTACATTGAGTTGTAATGTATGCTGAAGGCTGCAAGCCTTGATTTTCCACAATTTCTTCTTACTCTCAGCAAGTACGGTTGTGTCATCTCCATATTGCAAATCATTAGTACGCCTTCCTATAACCCTAGTGGCACATTCCTCTTCATTCAGTGAGGTATCTCTGAGGGTCATCATACAGATTGGAATAAGTATGTTGAGAGGATGCAACCTTGACACATATGTTTTATGATTTTAGACCGTGCATGACTCCATGCATTGCTATTTTAGCACAACAGTCTCTTTATCCATCTACAAGTTCCACATGTGCACAATGAACTATTCTGAATTCCCATTCTTCTCAAGGTTATCCTTAGTTTGTTAAGATCCATACAACTGAATGTCTTGGTATACTCAATAAAACACAAGCAAAAATATCTTTTTGCCAAGATTCATCTGGTGTCAGCAATGATGTCTCTTGCTCCACATCTTTTTCTGAATTCAGCCTGGTATTGCCCAGTCAAGCTACTGTTGTAACCATTGTTGGTAACGTTCAGTAAAATTTTACCAGCATTTGATACAAGTGATATTGTTCTATAATTTGAGCACCCTGGTGGGATATCTTCCTTTACAATGTGTACAATTATGGACTTTTCCAGCTGGAAGTCTTCCAAATTTTTTGGCATAGAGGAGTGAGTGCCTCCAACATTTTATCAGCTTTTTGAAACATTTTAGTTGGTATTCCATACATTCCTGGAGCCTTGATTTTCTTCAAAGCTTTTAGTGCAGCTTGAAATTCCCCCTATAATATCATTAGACTTTGCCTATTTTCCACTTCCTGGAGTGGTGAAATGTTGACTTTTGCCACAGTGATTCTATATTCTGTAAACCTTCTTTGGATGAGTCCTGCACTATTCAGGGTTCTGCCCACAGAATATTCCAATATCACAACTCAAAACTCCTCTGACGCCTGTTCACTTTCACTGATTTTGCTGGCATTTGAAATACTAGTGACATAGTTTACAGCCTCACAACAATGCACAGCCACCACAATAAAAAAAATAAACCATTTATGTTTTTATAAGAAAAATGTCAGAGAACCAATTGAACTTAAATTGACATGTGAGAGTCAATATAAATATCAAATATCTGGCCATTGCCATGAACAATATTTAACTGGCAGCTGATTTAGTTGATAAATATTGAGTTGACAGCTAACTATTACATGGCAGGATAGAATTTATTCTGACTGCTCAAAATCACTTAGTCTTGACTTCCAGCAAGATGGGGCTGAGTAACACATACCAGAGAGACACTGCTGAAATCAGCACAGAAGAGTTACTAAGAAGGAAATTCCACATTTCTGGGTTGAAGAAGGTGCATCATAGAGAGAAGTAGGCACAGACCCACTAGACTTTAAGGCACTGGGGGCTTTGAACTTACCACAGTGGAGGCCAGCTAGTGTTTGACCTTAGCTCTGTCACTGCCTTGGCCACAGCCAGAATCATTTGGAGTTGGCCCAAGGGCTTTATCTCACCACAGACACAGTTGACTGCCATCTTGGGGCAGGGTTTAAATTCCTTCAGCCCCACAGCCAGGAATCAGGGATCAGTTTTATTGTTACTTAATTTCCCTCTTCTCTCCCCCAACAGTCTCAACAAGTTCTGCTTCTTTTTTTCTATTTCTCTTCTCTTTTCTCTCACATACCACTGCCAACCTCCAGGACACTCCCTTTAGCCCAGAATGTTTACACCTGACTTCCAGCCAGCTGATAGTGCTCCACCCACAGCAGTACTTAACAAATGGCTGAAGAAAACCCACCCAACTTCTTATGAGAGAAACCATGCCTACATGGCTGTGGGAGCTCCTAACAATCCTCCATGGTCCCATGTGACTGAGTAAACTTGCTACCACTTGTTTTGGTGCCTCACATGGCCTAAAGCAACTCGACCAAGACTTGTCAATGCTCCATGCTGCTGCAGGAACTTCTGTTCAACTTCCGTGGCTATTTAGCTATTTAGCTAACTATTTTTCTGCCCACCATTTGCAGTACTCTGCACCAAAATTGGCACACCCACCTGCCTTCTCTGACATTCCCAGTGCAACAGACACCCCTGTACCTCCTCTGCAGTGCCCCAAGCTATTGTGGGGTATATCATGGCTTCTTGTGAGGTCACCCAGTGCAGCACCATCCTCATGGGTCTAAAACCACCCACTCCGCTTCCCATGAGAGGATCATCCAACTTGTGCTCCAAATAACAGAATACTGGATTGTGGAAAGATTGAAGTCACAGGAGGATAAAGCAGTAGGCTGCTTCCATAGTCCAATTAATTGCAAACAATTCAAAGAAACATTCTGAGGAATCTCCCAGAAAGAATCCACTGCTCTTCAACTCTCTGAAAAATGGCATGGAGTTCCTCCAAAACAATACCATGCAAATAGCAATCAGCCCCAATGACCTCAACGGAAAAACAGGAGAAGCAGAGGGCAATGGCAGAGATGTTTGAACCTAAGGATGTCCATAAAAGAAGAAACTGATTGCTACAGAAAGAAATTTTCAGAAAGCTTCTTAGAGTCATATAGGATATGAGAAAAACAATATAGAAAAAGGATGGCATGATAGAGGAGATAAAGTTGGTACACAAACGAGAAACAGAAGCGCTTAGGGGCAAAATAACAAAAACCAGTAATAGACTCGTGAACTTCACCAACTCATTGGAAGAGGCAGAGAACCATGCCAGTGACCTAGAGGACATCCAAGAAGACTTAACAGATCATCAGAGAAGCTAAAGAAAACCTAAGAGCCACGTTGGTACTATGATGAGGAGCATCATAATAAATGGATTACCAGATGAAGAGACGACAAAGAAGAAAGCAAAACTGGGGAGAGAATTCTTGGAGGGATATTTTCCCAGCTTGATGAATAAAAACCCGGCAATCATTTTCAAGAGGCAGAAAGAACACCAGTTAGCCTGAATCCGAAGTCACCAAGGCTTATATAATAGCTAAACTATCTAACTTTGAGGAAAAGGAGAAAATCATGAGAGCAGCTGGGAAAAAACAAGCAATCACATATAAAGTTTCCCAAATAAGAATATGCTCAGAACTATTTGCCAACACTATGAAGAAGAAAAGAGAATGGAGGAACATGTTCCAAAAATTGCTCTATCCAGTCAAATTATCTATATAGATGGATGGAAAAGTTGGAGTCTTCTCAGACTAGGGAAAACTCAAAGAATACATTAAAAGAAATCAAACAAAAGATCCTTTCCAAGCAAGTGTGGGTAGAAGAAAACACTCGCCAAGCACAAACAAGAGATTTCCACGTAGAACAATCCCCTCCAGAGGCCAACAAAGAATAAACAGGCCCCAACATAGCATTGGCTTAAGGTTAAAAGAAGTCAAAAATAAACCACGCATATTCACCTAAGTTAGTGTCAATTTGAGGATTAAGAATGTGGGGGCTGGAGTCTGATCTGTCAATAGCCTGAAAACAGCCAAAGAGATCTCTGTGTGGGCATAGCCTTCTCCTGAAAATTCTGGGAAATTTGGTAATTCCTTCTTGGTATTGGACATTGGGCTAACACTGGACTTATAACTGGCCCAGATCAGAAAGGAAATTAGAAAATTTCTAAAAAGCAATGAGAATGAGAAAGCAATCTACCAAAACTTATGGAAAACAAAGGCAGTTTTCAGAAGAAGTTTCATAGCAATAAATGCACACATGAAAAAGGAAGAGAGACTTATGACTAGTACCAAATTTCCAGGAACTAGAACAGAGTCAACAGGATAATACTACTTATAGCAAAAGAAAAGAAATTTTTTTAAAAAATTAGGGCTGAGATACAGGAGAGAAAAAATAAGAAAACTATGGAAAAAGTTGATGCAGCCAAAACTTGGTTCTTAGAAAAGGTTAAGAGAATTGATAGGCCACTGCCAAAACTAACCAAAGACAGGGAGGAGCAAATTTCAATAACAAGGATGAGGGATGAAAGAGCGGCCATTGCAACAGTCCCTAATGAAATCAAAAGGATCATTGCAAAATACTGCAAAGTCAGTATTCCACAGAATTTAACAACTTGAAAGACATGAATACATTCTTGGAAAAACGATTCCTTTCTAGACTATCCCTGCTGGATTCAAGAAATCTCAGTAGACCATAGCAATAGAAAAAGCAAGCAACGGTATCAAAGAATTACCAACATAAAAATCCCTTGGACCTTTAAAAAAAAATCCCTTGGACCTGATGACTTCACAGGAAAATTCTAGCAAGAATTCAGGGAAGAACTGACACCAATCCTACCTAAACTCTTCCATAACATAGAAAAAGATGGCAAACTTCCAGACTCCTATGAAGCTAGTATAACTCTGCTACTGAAACTGGTCAAGGATCCCATGAGAATCAAGAACTACAGACCGATACCCCTAAAGAATATCAATGCAAAAATCCTCAACAAAATACTGGCCAATAAAATACAAGAGTATATAAAACAAATAATTTAATGTGGCCAAGTGGGATTCATACCAGGGATGAGAGGGTGGTTTGACATATGAAAGACCATTAGTATCATTCACCATATTGTCATGAAAAACTAAGAGAACCATATGATAATTTTGATAGATGTGGGGAAAGTATTAGACAACACCCACAACCAATTACTGTTTAAGACACTGAAGAAGATAGGAATGGAAGGGAAATTCTTCTATATGATATGAGTTCTATATGAAAAACCAACAATCATCATGGTAGTCAATGGATAAAAGACAAAAAAAAACAATTCCACTGAAAAGGGGGGCAACAGGGATGCCCCTACATTCCACTCTTATTTAAAATCATATTGGAGGTCATACCTAACAGCATAAGGCAAAGAAAAGACATCACAGATATTTACCTATGGAAAGGAAGAGGTGAAACTGTAATCAATCACAGATTATATGATTTTATATATGCAAAATCCCCAACACTCCACAAGTGGTATACTGGAAGCAATCGAGGTATATGGCAGAGTGGCAGAATACAAGAGCAACAAACAAGAGTCTTTTGGACAACTGTGCACATTGGACAAAATCACAGAAGAGGAAATCAAAAAGATGGCATCTTTCACAGTAGCCAAGCACAAATAGAAATATCTAGTAATATTCAGCTTAACTGAAAAATGAAATATTTGTATGAGGAAAACTATAAAGCACTATTACGAGGAAACCAAGGGTGTTCTCAACAAATGGAAAAATATTCCATGCTCATTGATTAGAAGACTCAATATATTAAAGATGTCAATTCTGCCCAAGGCACTATATAAGTTTAATGCAATCCTGACATAATTACCATCATCTTTCTTCAAAGAAATGGAAACACTGATTACTAACTTCATATGGAGAGGGAAGAAACCCAGAATTAGCAGAGAACTCATCAAGAAGAAGGACAGAGTGTGAGGGCTAACTACCTGACTTTAGCACATATTACATTGCACAGTGGTTGAAACCACCTGGTATTGCATAATGACAGATATTCATACCAATGGAAAAGAACTGAAAACCCAGAAATAAAATCATCAGCTGTGGCAGTCACCAAATCTGGTGTCAATTTGAGGGTTAAGAGTGTAGGGGTGGAGTCTATCCTGTCAATCTCAAGATAGCCAATGAGCCATCCATGTGGGCATGACCTTCTCCTGAGAATTCTGGGAAATGTAATAATTTCTACTTGGAGGCAGAGACACTCTCTCTTTCCGTTCACTCCCTTTGAGATGGTCTACCAACAAGACACAAAGCTGAGTCCTTGTGAGACATCCTGGAGGAGAAGTCACATGGACCTACCCTGATGGAACCAGACCTGTGAAGCCAGAAAAGCCACGTGGAGACTCTTGCCAATGCTGAGATGCTTGAGAGGTCACAGAGAGGCTCCTCCCAGCACTGTGATGCTTACTACGCCTCTGGATCCAAAGACTTTCTACCCACTGACTTGTGGTCATTCTGTATTTGACATCATTGCATGTGTTTCATGAGTCTGAAGAGGACTTAAAGATTGGTATTAGACAAATGGACTAATATCAGGCTCAAGACCTTGGACTGGACTGGGTTGCAATGTTTTCTCAGTGTTCATTTCCTCTTATATATACCTCTCATTTACTTATATACATATGCATATCTATGGAGTTCTTTCTCTATCCTACCCAGAGTAACTCATCAGCATAGAGACAACTGATCTTTTAAGTGGCCCCAAAATAAAAATGGGAAGCAGACTCCTTCTTCAACAAGTGGTGCTAAAACATATACCTGCAGAAAAATAAAGCAAGACCCTTATCTCACTCCATGCCCAAGAATAAACTCAAGGTGGATCACAGACCTTGAGGTAAAACCCCAAACTATTATGACCATTAATCAGGGTATTGGGACAAACCTGAGACTTTGGCACAAGGAGTACATAGGCTATCAATTATAGGGAAGGACAAAAATATAGAGGAGGCACAAATTGACAAGTGGGAGATACTTATAAAAACACCTGTGTATATCAAAAGAATTTACCGAGAGATTAATAAGAAAGCCTACAGACTGGGAAAATATCTTTAGCAATGACACATCAGATAAAGGCCTTATGACTAAATCTACATTGATTTTCTAGCTTCCAAAAAAACTAGAAAATGATTTGCACACTAAGGAGTTGGGAAAAGGGCCTGAAGAGGTATTTGAATGGTGGATAAACATATGAGAAAATGTTTAAGAGAAATGCAAATTGAAACAAGTATGAGATACCATCTAACATCCTCAAAGATGGCCCAGTTCAAAAAAGCAGAAAGCAACAAGTGTTGGAGGGATTGTGTTGAGACAGGTCCACTGCTAGTGGACCTGTAGGTGTGTACAGTCACTATGGAAAGTGATTTGGTGATATCTAAAACAGATGGTAATTGAGCTGCCATACGACACAGTATTCCTTCTACTGGGCATATACTCAGAAAAGGCCAGTAACAAACCACAGATAGACATCTGTGCACCAATGTTCATCGCGACACAGTTCACCATCACAAGGAGTTGGAAACAAACCAAAATTGCATCAAGTGAATGGATTAAAAAACTGGCACATGCATACAATGGAATTGTATACATCCCTAAAAAACAGTGATGGATGCATGAGTCACATCACCACATGGGAAGAACTGGAGGAAATGATGCTAAATGAAGCAAGCTAAGCACAAAGGGACAAGTACAGCATGAATCTGCTGAGGTAAGCTTTAAAAAATGCAGAAGGAGCATAGGGGAAAAGCTACTGTATACAAACATTCCTGGGGTGAGATCCAAACAGTGTGGCAGGGGCCAGACCAAATCCAGGGAAACATATGGTAGCCAACTAAAAAGAAGTGGAAAAAAGAAAAAAAAGACGTGAGGAGCAGGCAAACAGGGCACTAACCCACCCAAAGGGAGGGTATTGTTTATATCTCCACAGGGAAAGAGGGACCAGATTTTAATCTGGCTCTCCAAGACATGAATGCAACATACTGGCTTACAGCTGGGAGCCAGTCGAGAGGTCGGAGGGGCCGACCCCAATCCCAACTATGTGGGATTGGCCTCCTTTTGTCCCCCAACTTCCCCACAGAAGAATTCACTCAGAGAACAGCACTGAAGCTACAGCTCAGAGAAAACGGTACATGTCTGATCAGAGCACATAGGAGCACAAGAAGGGGAAGGAAGAGAAAGTGGAACACATACTGGCCCACCAAGCCGTGAGGACAACATTCTTGCCCAGAGCAGCCAATGCACAGAGAGGACGACAGAGCTAGCCACACTATGAGACATGACCTACTTTAATGACCAAATTACTACTGTGGACAACACTGGAGACAGTGTGGGAATTGCACCCAATCTGACCCCACCCCACTGAGTTGAAACACTAAGGGCATGTAATAGGACAATGAGGGAAACAGAGCAATGAAATCCCCCCAGGGAATACCAAAAATAGACTTTGGGGCCAGGGTGTGGCACCCCATCAGACTGGACGGGAAAACACTCCTACGGGTCAGCAAGCAAACCTTGAACTATTTATTCATAGACTTTTCCCTTTTTTGTCCTTTTTGTTTGTTTGCTGTTCTTGTTTTGATTTGCTCTGTCTTTTTTTGTGGGCATATTATAGTCTCTGTAGGTCTGTCTGGATAAGATGGTTGGGATAAACAATCTGGAGAAGAAAACAGTGGAGCCAATGGTTCCAGAGGACATGGGAAAGGGAGAGTCAAGGAAAAGGAAGTGGGTGTTAACAAATCCATGGATAAGGAACAAGTGTTCTAAATTCAATGGCGAGGAGGGTGTGGGAGGCCTGGTAGGGCTTAATCAGGGTGATGTAACCGAGAAGAATTATTGAAACCCAAATGAAGGTTGAACATGATAGTGGGACAAGAGGTACATAAAATGAAATTGAAGAAAAACTAGGAAGCGAAGGCCATGTATAGGGGTCTAAATATAGGCATGTAGATATATTTATATATGGCAATGGGAAGTAGATCTATGTGCATATATTTATAATTTTAGTATTAACATAACTGATGGACATTGGGCCTCTACTCATGTACGCCTTCAATGCAAGAACACTTTGTTTTATTAAACTGGCATTCCATGATGTTCACCTTCCAGACAGGATCACTGTAGACAAAGCAAATGCATAAGCAAATGTGGTGAAGAAAACTGACGATGCCAAGCTATCAAAAGATAAAGTGTTTGTGGTTTTAAAAGTTTGAAGATAAACAAATGGTCATCTAGCTGAGAAGCAACAAAGCCCACATGGAAGAAGCCCACCAGCCTGGGTGATCATGAGGTGTCAAAGTGATCAAGTATCAGTCAGTCCTCAAAGAACAAAAAATCATATCATTGTGAATGAGGGGGAATGCAAGCGGTGGGGTGGGGAGGTAGGTAGCATAATTAATTATGTTTTACTTGAATGCCGTACTCTAAAAAATGTCAAGCATGTTCTACAAAATCTACAAAATATTTCCACACCACACAGATGCAGAACTAAAACAATGACATTTAACAACTAAAATTTCTATTGCTGTCCCATACCACAGCAATCTAAATCAGTCAGGTAAATATTCCAGTTTCATTTACTAATGGAAAAATATCAAGGTAAATTTCCAAATGAGAATAATTTCCTATTTACATCTCCAAGTTGAAATATCTGTGAAATATACATCTCCAATTAAATTTCAGTTATCTCTATAAATATACATTCTCAGACACTCTGAACCCCGGTTTGTAAAGATACTCGCCATTAGAATAACTTCAAAATACATGTAAAATATGGCTTATTAATGTAAGGTTATTTGTTATGAAAGTATATAGTTTGGCTTCTAGTTAAAGAGATATTTTTGTTGTTGTTAAAGGTAGATTTAATAAATCCAAAAGGAAAAATACATGTGTCTCAATGATTCCCATGAGAGAATCTAGAAAATATTACCTAACAGCTTTGGTAGAGAAGGAGCATGCAAGTATTTATTTTGAAATTCAAATTAATTAAAGTCAAGAGACCATATTCTCATAAGACAATTTCCTCAGTCATTTGGCCCTTTGGTGTATGCGTGAGGGGTTTTCACATTAACGTCTTCACCCACAAATTAGCATTTAAACATCATTAGTCAGCCTAGATAAAAATATTAAAACAAATTAAGTTTCATACAAGCAAGCTAATCATTCATGAAATATCCTGTGTGCAAGACAGAAGATAAGGTCATATCAGAGGTGACACCAATGGGCCTGAAAATATCATGCTTTCATACGGTAACACGTTTCTATAATAGTGACAATATTTTCATATAGGAAACATAGATTTGATTCACTCATATTTTACTTCACTTTAATGCTGTAATAATTAAGCAAATTGCATGGTATATACTAGAAGCATAGTTATTATGTAGGATATTTGAATACTCATAGTTTATGGAAGCTATCGTTTTCCATCAGCAATACAATGTATCACTGAATAAGTTGGTCAAATACTTATAGGTACATTTAATATAATTTTCTCATGGATCATTTATATTGTTGCAGGATAAATGAAATTATTCAAATCTGTCCCAAATAACCATTAATTAAATTTATTTAAGTAAAAGGAGGATTTTGAAAGAAAACTGATTGACCATATATCTTACACATAAGATATGCAAGAAAGCATGCCAGATTTGCTCTTTGAGAATGCAAAACTGAATGAAATTTTCATCTTCGTTTTTAAAAACTCACAGAGTAAATTGAAAAGGAATAAAAATGTAGTGTGAAAGCTGTAAGATAAATATATTTGGAAAAGGGAAAAGGATGAAGGGAACCCATTAAAATATGGTTTAATGTATGATGATTCACTCACAGCAACAAATGTGAGCACTACTATTTGTATCATTTTAAAGATGACAGGACTGAGCCTCAGAGAACTGATGTGATTTTCTCAAGCCCACACAGTGAATGTTTCAAGTACGGGGAGCATCAGACTTTGACCTTTCTAACTCTAATGATAGATTTTATGATACATCGTTATAGTTAAATAGTACGGGAAGACATTTTTATAATTGAGCATAAAACTTAGAATTGCAGGAGGCAGCTTCTAATTTACATATGAAGAACATACAATGAGCAATTTCCATTCCTCACACTCTAATGGGGTTCCCCCAGACAACTTCAACATGAACATCAACATGAAGAGTGGAAATGACACACTAATAAGAGATATGATATTCCTTGGACTATTCCCTGATATGAAACATATCGTCTTCCTTATCTACATAATTTTTTTTAGCTACATCATTGCCCTCTTTGGAAACACCATCTTGGTTTTACTAATTTGGATGGATTCCCGACTGCACACTCCCATGTACTTACTTCTCAGCCAACTTTCTCTCATGGATTTAGTTCTCATCACCACCACTGTTCCTAAAATGATCACTGACTACTGGATGGACAGGAAAATCATCTCTCAGATAGGCTGTGGGATACAGATGCTATTTTACATAACCATAGCAGGTTCTGAATGTATCCTCTTAACTCTGATGTCCTATGATCGCTATGCCGCTGTCTGTAACCCACTGAGGTACTCAGTTATTATGAACCCCAGAGTTTGTCTGCTGATGGCTGCTTCTTCTTGGATGGTGGGGTTTTTAAATTCCTTAATCCATACACTATATGTTATGCAGTTATCAATCTGTGACTCCAGGGAGATTCACCACTTCTTCTGTGAACTCCTAGCGGTCCTGCAACTCTCCTGTGATGACACTTCTGTGTATGAAATGATTTCGTTTGTCACAGGAATAGTGTTCATCCTCATTCCTTTTGGGCTCATTCTGACCTCCTACAGCCTCATTTTCTTGACTGTCTTCCGTATGAAATCTAAGAAGGGGAAGAAAAAGGCCCTTGCTACCTGCTCCTCCCATCTCACAGTGGTAAGTCTCTATTTAGGTTCAGGCATCTTTGTCCTGATGGTCTCTCCAATCATGTACTCAGCAGAGCAAAGCCAGGCTGTCTCCTTGTTCTACAACATTCTCACCCCGATGTTAAACCCCATCATCTACAGTCTGAGGAACAAGGAAGTGTTAGGGGCTTTGAGGAAATTCCTGGCAATGGGAACAAGTTCCCAAATAAAAGACAGAAGATATTAGTTTCAAAGCAATGTATTTTATCCAAGTGTTTCTGAGAGTTGTTGAAAATAATACCTTTAGAACAGCAATCATTTAATTCCCTGAAAATTATTAGCTCCACACATTAGAAAGTACACTCTAACAGATACAGCGTACAGTTATACTATGTGTATGTAGGAAACACAAGGAGGTTTAGCTAACAAAAGTCTGAATCAGCACATTCATTCTGAAGGATTTCTCCTCCATTTGGATGCTTATTTTAGGACACTTTCAGCTTAATCTCTAAACTAATTGATTACATATTCATTTTAAAAACCTTAACTGAATGCCATTGAGTAGATTCCAATTCACGGTGACCTGGAGGACCGAGTGGAACTGAGACCTGGGTGTCAGACGCACATTATGAATCAACATTCTATCGATCATGCAGATTGAAACACTTTCAAACGCCAGCATTCCTGCTGTGACAGTTTGCCGTCAAGGAAATTCTAACTTAGAACAACCATAGGGACATAAGATCAATGTCCCACAGGATTTTTTTAGGCTGTAATCTTCAGGGAAGCGATTGCCAGGTCTTTTTTTTTTTTTTTCCTGAGGGTGGTTTGTCGGTTCCCATGACCAAGCATTTGCAGGGCAACTGAAAGCTACGGAGGTTAGAGCAGGGGTCAGCACACGTCGCCTTTCGACCCATATGCAGCTCTTCATTGTGAGCATGCAGCTTTTGGAAGGTTATGATTTCGGATCACGGTGACTTCATATGTTTGGAACAACATGTTGCAGGCTCTTGAGTGAATTTAAAGTTGTTGGGCGGGACAGGATTAACTCCTCGGTCTCAAGAATTTCGCGACCCCTGGCTTATGCCATCAAAAACAGACTACATTTTTTGTCATTTATGACTCATAAAAACACTATGTGATGTTCATGAGACGCTAAATGTTTGTGAGAGCACAACTGTGAGGGCAGCAGACCGAGGCCTAACCCACAGCACCGTCGTGGCTCTTCTATAATGCATCCTTCAGGCTTTCTAAAGTCATGGAGGCTTTATGAGTCCCCAGAAGAGAAGCCTTCAAACAAAACTATTCCGTGAACTCTTCTTCAAACAAAGCAATAATATAGCATAACTTGTAAAGAATGCTTTCTTTGAGCACTGTTCTCATGTAAAGAACTATCTGTATGGAATGAAACTGACAACCAGCAACTCAAAAAGAGATGGGAAGCCAGGAGGACTATGCATTTCTTTGTCAATGGGGAAGGAACAATTTGGTCAAGAAAGGCAAGAATAATTGCATCATACAAAAAAATGTTGTCGATGTCAGTGAATTGTGCTATTACAAATATAGCTGAATTAGCAAATGTTCCTCTGCTTATGCTTTCAATAAAACTAAAATAAATTATTTTTTAAACTCAACTCATAAGTAATAAGATGAACAAGTAGGCCTTGTTCGTGTGTAGACATATTTATAAAAATGTATGTAGACATTTGTGTGTTTCTATGATAATTATATGTGTAGAAAGTGAGGTTCAGTAAAAGAATAGAAAAAATATTTATAAAGTACAATTCTCATAGTATCTTACCTATTGATAAATTATAAACATTTTCTTATTAAATATATATTCAAATTACTGGATACTGTAATATAACTTCCATTGAAATTTTGCATAATATATTCCAAATATTACTCTAATAATTGGTTCAATATGGTTGATACATGAATTATGCTCATATTCTTCACCCCCAGTAATTATTTAAGTTGTAGTAGTGTTATAAACCCATAACCAATATATAATGACAAAAAGAAAATACACCATATGATGGAAGAGATGGATTTTGAAAAGATTACTGAACAAGCAAGTATTTTAAGTGAATAATTAGACATTTTTTGAAGCATACGCCAAATATTGAGAAGCCAATGTACCTGCACAGTTCCAGAGAAAACTAAGACACAACATTTTATGCATTATTGGAAGGTAGGTCTGAAATGTGAATATGTAGAGATTGATATTTCTGAAAATAGTAAGCATTCTCAGAGAATACCTCTGGCTTGTTGGGTGTAAAGATTCATTGTTGATGCCCTGTCATATAACTGAGCCAATCACATTGGTCATAGACCATAGCTATCAAACTCCAGGGACATTTTTCATTTTCCCAATTTTAACTATGGAAAAAACTGAAGAAAAATCAAATAAAACATGAAAGAACAATAAAGTGGTGGTGGTGGTGGTGGTGGTGGTGGTGGTGTGTGTGTGTGTGTGTGTGTGTGTGGAATTAATACATAAAACTATTTTCCATTTAAGTTATAAGGCATCGCATTATTTCTCAGTATTTCTGTACTACATCCTAGTGAAAGACACAGTTACTGTAGTCATAAAAGCTATCAAGGCTGGTCCGAAGGTAGTGATACCTGACAACGATTGCTTATAAAAGCTATCAAGTAGCCACACAAGATCTAATGCTCCGTATCTATTGTTATAGAGAACAAAGGAATAGGGGAGGCAGGAATCAGAGGAGCAAATGGAATTTGTGTTTGTGTTACCAGTCCTAACTCAGTGTAACATGTTAGATGGGTTTCCCTGGAGTGTGGCCTGCAACATTTTCTATCTTACAAGAGATAATTGGAGAAAGAGGCAGAGCCCAGAGACCTGCTACTACCCATAAAGAGGGGCTGGGAGCAGAGTTAGTCTTGTACCCAGGTCCCTCTACTGAGAACCTCCTAGAGCCAGAGGGGGTAGACAATAAGACAGAGAGAGACATCTGAGGAGTGCCAGTTTAGGGATGCTGAATGGAAAGAAGGGCCTTCAGTTTCATCTGTGAGCCAACAAAAAGAAAAAGCCTTCTCTAGGTTTGGCTCTGTATTCAGACTTCTGGACCCCAAAACCTATGAGAATAAATTTCTGTTTATTGAAGGCATCTGCCAGGCATTTCTTTTTAATAGCTCTGGATAATTCAAAGCTATCTTGGTGGCATAGTGATTGCTGCTTGAACAGCTCTGTAAAGCATCAGCAGTTCAAAACCACCAGTCGGTCTGGATGAGAAAGATGGGTCTTTCTGCTCCGAAAAGCAATTAAAGCCCCAGAAAGTCATAGGAATTTTGCTCTAGGATAAATTTTGGACCTGGTGTTGAGTTAAGATTTGGGGGGTGATATGCTGGGGTGAAAGTTTCTCAATGACATGCATTTGAGTGGGGGACTCCAGGGTAAAATGTCACATGGTAAAATGTGTCCCCACAAGCATAAGTTACATTGGGTGGGTCATGATTTTAAATAGGGAAGTGATGTGGCATAATAAGCCAATCTGTTGTAAGTGGATTTTGTGTTGAATGCAGCATCCTTAATAGTGTCACAACCCGATCTGGTGTAAGAGAAAGGGACCTATGGCCATAAAGAAAGAAGAGTCAGGAGCAGAGGGCGTTCTTTAGGCTTAGGCCACTTCCCTTCACTGGGACCCTCCTAGATCCAGACTCAGATAAATAGCAAGATGCGTGGAGATCTCCAAGGAATATTACACCTACAGATGCTGAAAGGAGACAAGGCCCTTCCACCAAAATTATGAGCTAACAGAGAAATAAAGAAAGTGCTGACACCAACTAAACTTGGAGAAAATGAATCTGCTTGCTAAAGTCATCCACTTTGGTATTTCTGTTATAAGAACACTCAAAGTAAATTCATCTCCATCAAGTAATTTCTGACTCATAGTGACCTTACACATTAACACCAAGTAACTAAAAATATTTAATAAGAATCCTGATGTAAAGAAATAAAGTTATGGGATGAATTTCATATCCTCAATGGAATTTTGACTACTACCCTATGATATCTTTAAAGTTTAAATCTTAAGTCAAAACTATATTCTAAAATCTTATTGAATGAGAAAGATAGGTTTTTAATAAGTGTTTCTGCCTTGAACATTGTGATTTATTAAAGAATTATGTATGTGAAATCAAATGACAACAGCTTATAAGACTTACTTAAGGGCTGGGCCTCGGTGGCATAGTGGTTGAGTGCAGGCCTGCAGCCCACTGGCTTGGCAGTTCAAATCCAGCAGCAGCTCTCGAGGAGCAAGTCTGGGCCTCCAAGTCCCACCAGAGGACAGTGATGCCTAAAAGAAAAAAAGACAAGTATATATTTCATCAGACAATGTTTAAATAAACACCACAGGTTGTTTAACCATCACAACTCTCTATTCCAAAAGTTTTCATCTTCTGAAACCGAATTCTATTGCTATCAGCAATAACTGCCAATTCTAATATCTACTCTAATTTTTTTATCAATAAATTTCGCTATTATATATATTTGATATGGGTAGAATCCTACAATATTTCTCATTTAGTTTCTGGTTTATGTCATTCAGTTTACTGTTTTTAAGATACACCTATAATATAGCATGTATTAGAAATTCACTCCTTTTATGATTTTATATTATTCCATTGCATTACAGTCACTTTTTGTTTATGTCCATCTGCTGATGCATATGTAAATTTTTTTCCACCAATCGATATTGTGGTTACACTGTTATAAACATTGGTGTACATAAATCTCTTAAGAGTTCTGCTTTAGATTTTTTTAGATGCATGCCTCAGAATTGTTCAGTTCTAATTGTTGTTAGTTTCGATCAAGTAGGTTCCAAGCAGTGACCCTGTGTACTACAGAACCAAACACTGGCTAGACCCTGGACCTATTCACAATTGTTCTTATGTCGAGTCTGCTGGATCAATTCATCTTACAGCTACTGTGACAGTTCATCTTGTTAAAGGCTTTCCTCTTTTTTGCTGCCCCGATACTTTACCAAGCTGGATGTTCTTCTCCAGGAACTTACCTATCAGTCTGTCATACTGTGGTGACTTGTGTATATTTTCAGTTATATCTCTCTTTTTTGATGAGATACTTTACACTGTTTTTCACAGTGTTTAGACCATGCTACACGTCACCTGGCAAGATGCAAAGTTTCACCAAATTTTCAGTTTCACCAAAATTCTAACTTTGCTAGGGCCTCAATGTAACATTTTCCCCAGTATATTTTCCCTTTTGATCCTTGTATTAAATATAATAATAATATATGTAACAAAGAATGTCATTTCAACATTTTATATGTATGTTTCCATTGCAGCACTCATATTTATTCATCACGCTACATAATCACCACTGCTTACCTTATAAACAAGTTTTTTTCATTAAAATGTTGATGAGTCCTTGCAAGTTTCTTTTTCTGCTGCTTTGTGCGATAACAACATAGCTTTATATGTACAGAGTAATTTACATAGTGATTTTGTAAACAAAATAAGTTTCCCACGGTGATGCTTAAGGCTATGTCAACTATGCGGAGCCATGATGCTTTGATGTAATTGATGCAATCATGCCCAATATGAAAACTGGAACAGGAAGCCAAGTTAAAGGCAGCTTCTTTAGGGTTTGGCCTGCATGGATACATATGGACATTCTAGGCTTTTGTTTGCTCCAGATCCTGCAATTGTCTCATCATCTGAACCCAATTCTTGAGACAAACCTGCTAAATTGCTACCCCTTCTGGATTGCCAGCCTACTCAGCACATAAAGAAGCAGCCAGATGTCTAGACTGACAATCTTGTGGTCATCCATCACGGAAGACATTTGAGTAAGGAAAAGCCTCCAGCCTGAGGTTTGATTCAGAGTCTTGGAATTTCTACACTCTATAACTGTGTTATAAGGTTTTCAGTGACTACTTTTTTTGAAGTGGGGAGCTTATCCTTTCATGAAAGTATGTTCTTAGGCTGGAGGCTCTGCTGGAAACTTTTCACTTTGGGTGACCTTACTGGTATTTGAAAAATAGCAGTGACATAGTTTCCAGCAAGACAGCAATGCAGAAACCACTTCAGTCTGACAGATACTTCATATTCTTTGTAGAAATTTCAGGAGAAACCAGTCCCTGGAAAAAGACATCATGTTTTTTTTAAAATAACAGTGACATAGTTTTCAGCATCACAGCAATGCAGAAACCACTTCAGTCTGACAAACTGACAGATATGTTATATTTTTTGGAAAAATTTCAGGAGAAACCAGTCCCTGGAAAAAGACATCATGTTTGATAAAGTAAAGGGGAAGCTAGAAAAAAAAGACTCTCAAGGAGATTGATTAACTCTGTGACCACAGCAAAAGGTTCAAACATAGGAATAATTGTGAGGATAGTATAGGAAGGGCAGTCACGATGGGTATGGATTGATGGCACCAAATAAAAATTTTGCCACCATTTGTCTGTCATTTTGCCATAGTGGGGTGATTTACATGTTGGTATGCTGTTGTATGTTATGTCACTGGAATTCAAATACCCAAGGTGAATAAATTTTGAGAGAGCTTCCAGACTAAGCATAGACTATGAAGCAATGATAGGATGTTCATTTCTGAGAAATTAGCCACAGGCAACCTTAAGAATAATAGCAGAGGGCTGAGCCCCAGTGGCGTACTTGTTGTGCACGGGACTGAGGCCCACGGGGATGGAGGTTCAATTCCAGCAGCAGCTCCACCCAAACAAAGGCTGGGCCTCCTACTGCCACCACCAGAGGGCAGTGATGCCCCCCCAAAGAAACAAAAAACAAAGAAAAATAATAATAGCAGAACATTGTTAGATAATGAAATCCTTATTAATAAAAATGGAATATTGTCAAACATGGAAGCAGAGATGTCCCCCTTCTATTGGGAGGCACCCAAGATATGACTGAGGAAGAACTGCCTTATCAAAGTAGGGTGGAAGATCACTCACCTGGACTGAATAAAGTTTCATTTGATCATGGGGCATGACATATACTCATAATTATTAGCCATCCAAGAGATGCAATCAAAGAAAGTATAAAATATCACCTTACAAAAACAATGATGACCCAAATAAAAATAATTGGGAAAACAATGCCAGAGAGAGCACAAAGAGACTGGGATCATCATACGCTGGTCATACATAACCATTGGGGAAAGTGATATGGCAGTTCCACAAACAACTGGGAATAGAACTTAAGTAAAATCTAGAAATACCTCTGCTGAGACCTAGTATGACCAGATATATGTACTCCCATGTTCATTACAGCATTGTTCACAATAGCAAGAAGCTGGAAACAGTCCAAGTGCCTACCGGTAGACAAATAGATAGTAAAATTTTGGTACATACACACAACAAAATACAATGCATTGCTAAAACAAAAAAAGAGAGAAGAAATCATGAAGGACCTCTTCTATGCAAGGTCATGAATGTCATTATAATCAGTGAAGATTGTCAATCACAAAAGGATAAGCATTGTATGAGACCATTACTATAAAGATTTTTTTAAAAAGCAAGAAAAAATACTTGCATTCCAAAGGGAACAGACTTTGTAAGTTACTAAAGAGGGGAACGCAAGGGAGGCAAAATGTAGAAACAGGCTAGAGGATCGACAGGTGTTGACTCCGATGAATTGAAGACCATAAGAGAGAGAAGAAAAAAAATATGGGAGATTGGATAGAAGAGGAAAGGGGAGGATAAGTGTTTTGAAACCTCATCCAATTCACCACACACCAAAAAAAAACCATAAAATTTCATTTTGAAATTGATGTAATACATAAAGATCTATATTCTATATTAGTGAGCTGAAATGGAATAGTACTGAATATTTAGGATCAATTAATTGTATGATTCACTGAGATACATATTATGCTGAGAATGACAACTGTAAGAGAAATAAATAAGACATTTCAAGATCAATATTGAAGTGTTAGAATAGCTAATACAACTATTATTCAAATTTAGCCACCACCCACTAAAGTAAGTGATTAAGAAATTGAAGAATTCTACTCCTTTCATCAGTCTGGAATTAAGCAAATATGCAACCAAGATACATCAATGAGTATTGGATAATAATTGTCAAGATACACTGATCATTATTGTCATTTGGAACATAGAAGTTGGAAACAAAGGGAGGAATGGCATTTGGAAAATATGACCTTAGTGAATAAACTGGGGGATCTTTTCTCAGCAAACACCCTCTTGCTTTTTAAGAATGTAAATGATGATGACTTTCCATTTTGGCACCTTCAGAAGTGATGTTCAGCAATCAAAATGACGATATCTGTGGAAAGAAAAGGTAGAACAAACACAATACCAGCAGCTAAAACATGACTATGGAAAAGACCATCAACTGCTCATCTATAGTTTCAGGTTGAAGCAGAAGAAAAAAATTTAAAGTCCATGAGAGGCACATATGACTTTAAGTGTATCCCTCCTGGTTTAAAGAGCATCTCAGGGACAGATTTTGATAACTGAAGATTAATAAAAAGGACTTGATGAGTTGTGAGATGATATCAAGAACAATTACATAAAGTAAAAGATCATTAAAAAACATGAAAGAAAATATTAAAGTGGACATCAGAAGACATTCTGAACTTGGATTTGATCATAGAATAGCAAATGCAAAGGAAAGAAAAGATGACTAAAGTTGAACAGAAAATTTCAAAGGGAAGCTCAAGGAGACAAAGAAAAATAATGTGACGAAATGTGCAAAGAAAAGCAAGAAAGAATGACACACTAAGCATTTATCAAGATGAAACACTGAAGGAAAAATCAAGTCTTGAGTTGTAATATTAATAGTTTCTATGGGCTAAATATTGAACACTGCAAGAAGCATGAAAAGATGAAAGATAAACACAGAATCACTGTACCCAAAAGAGTTAGTCAGGGTTCAAATATTTCAAGAGGTTGCATATGACTAAGCATCTATGGTACTGTTCTATCTCAAACAATAGTCTCTACTTTTTCATCCAGGTTCTACAATTCATTACGATGAACAATTCAGAACTCAGACAATATTCACGATTGAATGGTTTAAAAAGGAAGTCAAAATGCAAGTTAGGAATACTCAGAATATGTTTGTTCTCTTAGGACGTGGTACAGCATTTTCTCAAGGCTGCAGTTAAATACCCAACAGGCATAATACCCTGCAGTAAGCTTCAAATGAAAGTCAATCATCTCAAGTTCTATGGATCAATAAACCCAGATCTTCAGTTAAGTGCCTAGAGAAACCCCATGCTAGAAGTCTTACCCTGAAAGTGCTCCAATGGGACAGCAAGTACAATTTCCACAATTATGTGGCTGGATATGCCCCACTTCAGAAGTGGGTCTCCTGCCCTGAAAAACTCAGCTTTTCTTTTTATGTGACCTGAGAAGTCCACCACGCTTTTTCAGGGTTTGGTTCCCGTTCTGCTGCTCCTCCTCTGATGTCACAGCTGTCTTCTAAATCCAGGAGATTTACTGCACAAGGATCTTGAGGTCCAGAGGATGTTTTCGACTTCTGGATTGAATTGGTGACAGGATCCCTTCTGCTTCTCAGAGGGAGAGTCTAATATAGGGCATTCCAATCAATCCTGTTCACAATTACTCTCCTTCTTACCCTAACCCATCAAGACAAGGTTGTTTGGTGGAAGTTTCAGAGAGTTTGACTAGAAAGGGTACATTAAATAATTGACTACCACTGAAGATAGTGAAGTAAGAAATCCAAGCTGTACAGATAGCATTAGCCAAAACAAAGGTTCAGAAATTTATGCTTAACACTTTCCATGGAATAGGTGTTAAAATAGACTGCTATACAATTAGTCTCAAATATAGTCCTCAAGTTCATTTGCACATGCACACAAGTATTGTCTAAAACATATCTATTTTTGTAACAGGCAGGCCCTGCCACCATTGTGCTCAGCTGAGTTCTCAAATCTGTTGTAACCTGTAACTTTCCTGTCACTCCTCTGGCTCTATTCTCCCACTAAGCATTGTGTCTTGGTAGTCATTAAAATCTACCACATCGTAAAAGCTTGAAATAAACATGCGGCCATCTAGCTCAGAAGCAACAAAACCCACATAGAAGAAGCATACCAGTCTGTGTGACCACAAGGTGTTGAAGGTATTAGATATCAGATATAAAGGAACTAAAAAAATTATTAGTGTAAGTGAGGGGGGAGTGCAGGTTGGGAACCCAAAGTCCATCTGTAGGTAGCAGACTTCCCCAATAAAAAGATTACAGAGGTGTTGCAGGGAGGAAGCAATCAAGTTAGGATGCAGTGTAGCAATGATGAAACATATAACTTTTCTCTAGTTCCTCAATGCTACTTCCTTCCCACTATCATGATCCCAATTCTACCTTACAAATCCGGCTAGACAAAAAAATATACACAGGCACAGATAAGAGCTTGAAACATAGGGAATGTTGCTCCCTTTGGGATCAGTGGTGAGAGTGGCAATACTGTGAGGGTGAAGGGAAGGTGGAGTGGAAAGGGGGCACTGATTATAAGAATCTACATATAACCTCCTCCATGGGGTACAAACAATGGGGGAGTGGGTGAAGGGAGACATCAGATAGTGGAAGATATGACAAAGCACTCATAATTTATAAATTATCAAGGGTTTATGAAGGGGGGAGTGGGGAGGGAGGGGGGAAAGTAAAGAGCAGATGCCAAGGGCTTAGCTAGAAAGCAAATGTTATCAGAATGATGAGGGCAGCAGAGGTAAAGATATGTTTGACACAAAATGGAATTATGTATGGATCGTGATGAGTTGTATCAGTCCCCAATAAAAAGATTTTTTTAATATGACTGCAAGGACAAAGAAAGATATTCTAAACTTGGCTTTAGTAATGATAGTACAACACTTCCTGACATGACTGACCTATTGAATTGTATATGAAGTGCCCATAAAACTGCTAAAGGAAAAAAAATCTTCTTCTACTGCCATAGCTACTGGGACTGCTTGAACCACCATGGCCACTGTGGTTTCCTGGTTTACCAAAGTATTGGCCTCCACCACAGTAAGAGCCACAGTTTCTGTCTCTAAAGTTTGCTCCCCTGGTCAGTCCTAAATTGGAGGATAAGATCTTGTAATTGTCACAGTCATTGTAGCTTCCACCACCTCCAAAATTCCTTCCATCATTACCCAATCTATTAAAACTGTCCCCAGTGCCACCATATCCACTAGCACCATGGCTGTCACCAAAGTCAACACATCTACTGACGTTTCCTCCTAAATCATTCCCACAAAAACCACCTCCTAGCCCACAACAGACGTTACAGAACCGCTTCAACCTCTGGCTGGAAGAAGCACTGCCATCTAGTTGGGTTGACAGGGCTTTCCTAAATTCACAGTTGCAACCATTCCCAGGATGTTATTTCTGAATGACAACCTTGTCTAGGGAATCACGGTCATCAAAATTCACAAAAGCAAAGTTCCTCTTCTTGCCACTGCCTTGACCAATCATGATTTCAATTACTCCAATGTTCCCATACAGCTCAACAGAATCTCATAGGTGGTGGTGCCCTTCAGTGTCTTCTTTGATGTCACTGACAAAGATATTTTTCACAGTTCAGTGGGCACCTTATCACTGAGAGTCTTCTCGTGAGACAGCCTCTTCCATCCACCTGTGTGTCATTACATTCACGGCTGTATCCACCTCATCCAACTACTCACCCACAGCAGCAGAGAGCAAACCCAAAGCCTCTGGAGCACTTGGTGTTTGGACCTCTCACCATCCATGAGTATTCCCTGCTGCTCGAAAAGGCTCTGCTGACTCTCACATGTGGTTTCATATCTCAACTCTCCTATGATGAGTTTCTGCAGCTGTTTGGGTACTTTATGAGACTCTGACTTAGATGTGACAGCAATGGAGGTGGCAGTGGGGACGAGAGGTGGGAGGATGCTTGCTCTGTGGGGTCCACAGGCAGAAAGGAGAAGTATCAAATTGTATCATACCTGCCAACCTATCCATGGCTTCTCTTTTCCCCCCACCTCCTTGTTTCAGCATTGGTTGATTCCTTCTTTTCCTTTTTAATGACTGTCATTTCATTCATGACTGATGGTCTCCATGTCCTTGCATCTCTTCAGGTCTTCAGTATTAGTGTCCAATGTGTCAAATATGTTCTTGAAATGTTTTCAAAATTCAGGGGGGATAGATGCAAGGTCATATTTTGATGCTCATACTTTTATTTTAACTGTCATCAGCTTTATCCTGAGATTACATATGAGAAATTCATAGGCTTTCCACAGATGGTCCCTGATCTTGTTCAAGCTGAAGATATTTGTCTTATCCATCATGTCTTCCCACAGATAGACTGAATTTTATTTCTTTGTATTCTATCTGGGAAAGTCTACACGTATGGTCACATTTTGTATTGTTGAAAAAGACATTTGCCGTGAACAATTTATTGGTTTTACAAAAATGTAATCAGAGGATCTCCAGTTTCATTTTTATCACCAAGTTTATATTCTCCACTTACAGTCCTTTCTTTTTATTTCCAGTTTTTGCATTCCATTAGATAATAATGATCAATGTATCCAGAATGCATGTTTGATCAATTTCTGACTGAAGTCATTGATAGAATTCTTCAATATCTTCATCACTAACTTTTGTGGTTATTGCATAAATTTGAATGATAGTTCTATTGATTAAATTTCCTTGAAAGCTGATAGATAAAATCTGATAACAAGTAGCATTGCACTTCATGATGAATTTCACAAGATCCTTTATGACAATGAGTGCCAAGTCATTCCTCTTGATTTTGTTATGCCTGGCATAGTAAATTGTATGATTTTCTCATTCATAATGGTCAATGCCATTTTAACTCACTATTGCCTAAGATATTGATCTTCACATGTTCTTTTCATTTTGGCCACTTCCACATTTTCAATATTTATACTATATTCCTGTACTAATTTTCAAATTCCAAGCTCCTGTTATTAGGAAAAAATTAGCTGTTTCTCTTTACCTCGAGTTATGCCCCATCAAAGAATGAAAATCCTTAAGGCTCTACTCCCATAGGGTTTACCTGACTCGTTACCAAGGTCCGCTCCCCTCCAAAAAATCAGCTCCTAATGTTAACTGTCCCTCAAATATGCTTTGGAAAATGGATCTTCAAAATAAAGTAACTTAATGATGTGGATGAAGCAGAAATTTGGGAACCCACACTAATGGTGATATAGAAGTTCACATTCATGTTGAATATGTATGTGAAAGAGAAAGGAAGTACATCAATGAATATATTTAGGCTTGGCAGATGATATTTGTTCAGATATAATTTCATTTTGCAGTAAATATATGCACGAATATGGCCAGGGTCTTGGTTTCAGGAGCACAAAGGTCAATTGTCATACCACAGTCCACATCCTACTTTGGTGTGAGCAGCCATGTAAACTGCAATTCTTGGCCTCTCCCTGAATAGAAGTGAGAAGAATTTAATAAATCAAATATTCACGAAAAAATTAGTTCAATAGACTAATGGACCAGGCAAGCATTAAGCCCCCAACTCTGTCAGGAGAACTCCATATGGCCTTGCTACCATTACCAAATGTTCTGATGTTCCTGGAGAGAGCAGGATAAATGATGTGAGAAAAAATTTAAAATAATAAAAAAGAACAGACCTACGAGTCAGAAAAAGACTAGTAGACATCCCCCTCATACTCAGCCCCCAATTATGTTCCTTAGTCTTTATTGAGGTCTAAAACTGAACTTTCCCCCTTAGCTCAAAATTGAGTTAAACAATATACAGGTCTACAAGGGGACCAATAAGAGTGCTGGTGGTGTAAATATATCCACCATGTTGGGCTGTGATCCTCATGATCGCCAGTTTGAAACCACCAGCAGCTCTGCGGGTGAAAGACTGGGCTTTCTACTCAGTTACAGTCTCGAAACTCCATACGGAGTCACAATGAGAACACATTGACTCCACGACAATGAGAGTGTGCAAGGGGAACAATGACACTATGGTTGTACAGAAACCTTAGAGTAATTAATTATTTATAATTAAAAGTGCAGGATTTACCCAAAGACATTTTTTAAAGCACCAGGAAGGAAGGAAGAATGGAAATGAGAAACACAGGAAGGAATTGATATACATGGTAATACAATTTAAGAATACAATGAATGATATAAAACAAAATGTATATGAATTGTTAAGGGGAACATTGATCTGTAAAACCTTCATCTGCTTGAAGTAAAATATTAAAAACATAAGTGTATTATGTAAACTAAAATCACCAAACATGCCAGCAGGTTACTCATTTCCATCTTCGATTCAGTATAGATGATTGATGTTTACATACACACATACAGACACACATACACACTAGATCCTGGAGTTAATGATTCTTTTAAAATTAAAATAAAAATATGTGCACTGGTACACTGTAATAATTAAAGGGAATTTATTAGAAGAACCCTCCATATGTTCAATTCTTATAAAGGGAAAATTTGGGGTTAAATGGTGAGAAAAGAAAGAAGAGTATGTTAAATGAGTCAAACTATCACATGGGAAAAATAAACATGTTTCTTAAAGAACCCCATGAGAGGAATTTGAAAATATTATCTGAAGTCTTTAGTAAGAAACAAAACTATCATTGTTCATGCTGAAATTCAAATTAATTAAAGTCAAGGGACCACATTCCCATAAGTCATGCACAATATTCAACTGACCTTTGGGTATCTGCATGTGGGTTTTCATTTTAATGTCCATCCTACAAACTAGTATTTAACCTTCTCTGTTCACTTGACAGAGGAAAGATTAAATATAATAAATTTTACAAAAGGAGGTTAACAGCTGATGCAATATACTATATATAAGGCAGAAGATGAGGCCTGCATCAAAGAAAAGGTAGCTGGATATGAAAATATCAAATGGTAACATGTTCCTAGAGCAGAAACAATATTTGCTTGCTTTTATTGGGAACTTCAAGTTAAATTTCTCATATTATTAATTTTTAGTTAACACTGATTTAATACATGCCATAAGGATAGTCATTGTGTTTAGTAAATTAGTATATTTATGTTTTTAAGAGCTATAAATGTTCATAAATGATGAGGAATTTCACTGAATAAATTGAAATAATATAGAAAAGATAAAGTATGTAATAAATACATCTGCTAATATAATAAAATAATTTTATTTAACTGTAGAATTAACAAAAATAAATTTCAATTTTTCAAAATGAGTATTGATTAAATTTCTCTAATAATAATAGACTTTTAAAAACTATGCTATGGAAATATCAATTAAACATATGACATTGAAGACAGCATTTCATATGACCTCTTTGATCAATTAAAGGTGAGTAGAATTTTTTTCCTACTTTAAAGAATAGATAAACTGTAACAATAACCAAAAAAATACATTACTTTTATCATGAAAGTGATACAATGGTTTGGGAGAAGGCTGAAGGAACTTTGTTTTGACTTTGTAGATATACTTCTGTGCTAAAAGCACTGGACATGAATATTGCATTGCCACGAAAGCTTACAAAACTGAGGCTTAGAGAAATTAAGGGATTTTCTCTGGAAGACATAAGACGTACCTCTATCAAGTTTGACTTGGCTCATTTGACTCTGATAATTGAGTTTCTAATAAACCATCCTACTTAAGCATTAAGAATAGACATTATGCAATTTACAGTGGGGCTTAAGGTATAGAAATGGAATGGATATCTGACAACCAATCTAAGAAGAATATTGCTGAAAGTGCTATAATTAATATTGGTGTACAGAATTCTTTTTTAAAAATCCAGTATATACAATAAATTTTCATCCTTTAAATTCTACTTAGGTTCCCCTAGACTAACACAACAATGACAAATATGAGAAGAGGAAATGATACATCAACCACAGACCTCATTTTCCTTGGACTATTTCCTAATATGGGTAATATTAGCTTCTTCATCTACATCATTTTCCTGAGTTATATCATCACCCTCTTTGGAAATACCACCTTGATTCTACTCATTTGGGTGGATTCCCGACTTCACATTCCCATGTACTTACTTATCAGTCAACTTTCTGTCATGGATTTAGCTCTCATCTCCACAACTGTTCCGAAGATGGTCACTGACTTCTGGGTGAACAGGAAAAACATCTCACAGATAGGCTGTGGAATTCAGATGCTCTTTTACATAACCATAACAGGTTCTGAATGTATCCTCTTAACTCTGATGTCCTACGATCGCTATGCTGCTGTCTGCAAGCCACTGAGGTACCCAGTCCTCATGAACCCCAGAGTCTGCCTACAGATGGCTGCTTTGTCCTGGATAGCAGGGTTTCTACATTCCTTAGTCCATACAGTGTATGTTATGCATTTACCAGTCTGTGACTCTAGGGAGATTCACCACTTCTTCTGTGAACTCCTATCTACCTTGAGACTCTCCTGCGATGACACGACTGTGTATGAACTGGTTTTGTTTGTCACAGGAATAGTGTTCATACTCATTCCCTTTGGCCTCATTCTGGCCTCCTATGGCCTCATTTTCGTGAGTGTCTTTCGCATGAATTCTCAGAAGGGGAAGAAAAAGGCCCTGGCTACCTGCTCCTCCCATCTCACAGTGGTCAGTCTCTATCTAGGTTCAGGGTTTTTTTTCCTCATGGTACCTCCAACAATGTATTCAGTGGAGCTAAGTCAGACTGTTTCCTTGTTCTACAATGTCCTCACCCCTATGTTGAACCCCATCATCTACAGTCTGAGGAACAAGGAAGTGGTGGGGGCCCTGAGAAAACTCCTGGCAGTTAGATAAGTTCTCAGATAACTAGTAGAAGGCATTAGTGTTATTACAATATATTTTATCTGAGTTTTTCATAAATACAATTGGTAAGAATAATAGAGTACGTAGATCAACAACCATTGCACACCCTGAAAAATCACTGACTCCAAAGTTGAAAATAGAATGAAACACATATAGGAAGCTACTATTTTCAATAGCATACAAATATTTGTGTTAACTGAAGATTTGGATAAAAAAACAACAGAGCCAGCACATTTGTTCTCAAAGATTTCTTGTTTAGCTGCATAAGTTATTTTATGACATTTTAAGTTCACCTGATTTCTTAAATGCATACTCATTTAGGACACATAGAATGATGTAAAATATATGATTATAAAGTTGTATAACTAAAATTTGCCATCTTAATGATGTTCTGTGTCTTTGACATTGAGTTCATTGTGCTTTATAACCATCGCAACTATCCATTGCTCAAAAATGTTATTACCCAGAAAACTGAACTCCATAATCAATCAGTAATAACTCCTGATTGTACTCTCCTACAAGCCTTTAATACTCTCCATTCTAATTTCTAACTATCAATTTGTCTTTTCTCGATATTTTAGTTCAGAAGAATAATATAATGTTTTCACTTTCACTTAGAATAATATTTTTAGGTTTTACTTATGTAATAGCACATACTCAAATTTCATTTTGTGCATGAATAATTTTCAACTTTATATGTATCACACATTTTGTCTAATAAGTTATCTGCTTATGAATATATAGATGCCCCTATTGTTATCTCTTTTTAAAACTGTGATGAACAAGGTGTACAAGAATATGTTATAGTATCTCCTTTCAATTCTTTTGGACATCTCAGAATAGAATTTCAGGAATGAGTACTAGATTTCTATTCAATTTCTTGAGAAACAGCTACACTGTTTTCCACAATGCTGCACTCATTCATCATTACCAGCAATAGATGAGGAATCCAAAATTTTTACACCCTCAGATTCACTTAGTTTCTGTTCATCTGATCATGTACACACTAGTGGGTGTTAACACATTGTGATTTTGATTAACATTACTTGGTTAATGACAGAATTTTTAATGCACATATGGCCTATTTGTATATTTTTGTGTAAAAATGAATAGTCATTTGAAAGTTCTTTGAAAGTTTTCTCATTGATGTTTTCCTTTGTGAAAACATCCTCATGTAGGAAGACTTTTGCAGTTTCAACATTCTTCACATACAGAAATCACTTATGCTTATCATGTGGAGCACTTTGTTCTCAAATGTTTCCATCATCCTTTCAAGAAATTCAGTATTTACAAAGTTTCATGAATGTGCACTTATTTCTGCAGAAAGAGCTGCTGCATTTTTTTTTCAGTCTGTGAGTTGAATATGTAGTTACTTTGGGAGTTTTCGAGTTCCCCTTTCCCCCACCCTGCTGCCCATCATTAGAAAACACCAATAAATATGGATCTCTATACATTTAATTATAGTGGATATGTTTGGCTTTTAGCTGTTTGGTTTTAAACTTTCTAATATATTTAGGATTTAGCCATTATTTCCAAATGTTTTTTATTGTGCAGGTTAATATTATATTTAGAGTGTGAAGTATGTTTTCTCCTTCAATTTTTTGTATGTGTAATTTCCATTTTCCAAGCACTACTTTTGAAAAGTTTATTTTTTCCTGATTGAATGAAATCAACATCTGTCTTAAAAATCGATTGTCAATAAAATTATGGATTTGTTTCAGCACTTTCAATTTTATTATTATGTATGCATCATATGCATACACCACACTGTTTTAATTGTGGTTGTCTTTGTAGTAAGTTTATTAGTTGGAAAAAAATTAATCAATTTATTGGGGGTTCATACAACTCTTATCACAATCCATTCATGCACCCATTGTGTCAAGCACATTTGTACATTTGTTACCATCGTCAAAAGCAAAACAATTGTTTCTACCTGTGCCTTTGGTATCAGTTCTTCATTTTTACCCTTCTCTCCCCATTCCTCTCTCTTTCGTGAACCCTTGATAATTTCTAAATTATTAGTATTTTGTCATATCTTAGACTGTCTGATATCTCCATTCACTTACATTTCTGTTGTCTGTTCCCCAGGAAGGAGATCTTATCTAGATCCCTCTAACTGGTTCCCCTTTTCTACCCAACCTTCCTTCTACACTCCCAGTATCACCACTCTCACCACTGGTCCCGAAGGGTTCATCTGTCCCGGATTCCCTGTGTTTCCAGTTCCTATATGTACCAATGTACATCCTCTAGTCACCTGGATTTGTAGGTAGAATTGGGATCATGATAGTGAGAAGGGGAGGGGGCATTTAAGAACTAGAGGAACGTTGTATATTTCATCATTACTGCACTGCACCAGGACTGGCTGGTCTCCTCCCTGAGACCCTTCTGTGAGGGGATATCCGTTGCCTACAGGTGGGCATTAGGTCCCCAATCTGTACTCCCCCTCATTCACAATGATGTGGTTTTTTTGATCTTCGATGCCTGATACCTGATTCCTTCAACAGCTCACGATCACACAGGTTTGTGTCCTTCTTCCATGAGGGCTTTGTTGCTTCCGAGCTAGAAGCCCACTTTTTTAAACTTCAAGTCTTTTAGACCCCAAATGCTGTATCTTTTGATAGCTGTGTACCACATGCTTTCATCACTACATTTGCTTATGCACCCATTTGTCTTCAGTGATCCTGTCGGGAAGATGAGCATGATGGAATACCAATTTAATAGAACAAAATGTTTTGCATTGAAGGAGAACTTAGTGGAGGCCCAATGTTCATCTGCTACCTTAATTCTAAGTCTCTAAATAAATACACATAGATCTATTTCCCCATCATAAATATATTTTTTCATATTTTTCATATGTACATGCCTGTATATAGGCCTGTATAAATGTCCTTTGCCTCCTAATTCTTTCCTCTATTTCCTTTTCCATTCCTCTTATTCCACTATCATGCTCAGACTTCATTTGGATTTCAGCAATTCCTCTGTTACATTGCCCTTGATCAATCCCTACCAGGTCTCTTACACCCTCCTTGCCACTGATTTTGGATCACTTTTTGTTCCCTTGTTGTTTCAAACTCCTAAAAATTGTGCACTCCACCCAATGAACATTGAAGCACAGATGTCTGGCCATGGTTTTTTTATTATCCCTTCTGCATATTCTCCCCGTAAGGGGATTATTGGGTCACATGGTACCTCAATTTCTATCTGTTTTAGGTATTGTCAAATCTATTTACATAATGACTGTATACCTACAGGTCCACCAACAGTTGATCAATACATGAGAGTTCCTATATGACCATAGCTACTCTAACACTTGTTACCTGATTTTTTGAATTGGGATATTTTTTAGCATGTTAAATGGTATCTCAAGTTGTTTTCAATTTGCATCTCTCTTATGGCTAATGATTGGAAACATTTTATTATATGCTTATTGGTCATTCAGATTTCTTCTCTTGTGAAACTTCTATTCAGGTCCTTTTCCCCACTCCTAAATGGGCTATTAATTTTATTCTTATTGTAGGCTAAAAGAGTATTATGGGTTTCAGTCCTTTGTATGATATGTCACTGCTAAAGATGTTTCACTAGCTATGCTTATGATTTTCTCCTTTTTATCAAAGTTGGATATTTTAAATATTATATGCCTCCTCTTGGGATTCATTCTTGCTGGTGTCCTTTTGGCTACCTCAATAGTTGCTTGATTTTCATTCATTAAGCTGGGTAAGCTTTCCTCTAAGAATTCCCTTGCTATTTTTGCCATTGGCATCTTCATTGTGTCATGTTCCAGGAGTTCAATTATTTTAATATGGTTCCTCTTCATAGCATCATACATTGCTCTCATATTTTCTCAGGGTCTCTGGTTGTCTTGTTTGACTATCTTTCGCATTTGTTGAAGTCTGCTTGGTTATCCTCCAGGTTATTAGTATGATTGTCTGCTTCTTCACATCTGGTGGTGAAGTTTGTGGATTTGCTACTTATTTTTGTTATCTTATCCCTTAACTCTTTGGTGCATGGTTTTTATCTTTTCTATCATTTCTTTTTTTTTTCTGTATTGCTTCCCTCATATCCCATATGACTCTCAACAGCATCTGAAGTTTAGTTGGTTTTGTTTTGGGGTTTTTTTGTTTTTTGTTTTTTTTTTTCCCATGTGGCAGGTCAACGTCTGTCCCTTCTATGAATGCTGTTAACTTCAGGTCATCCTCTGGCATTGGATTTTGCTTCTTCTATTTTCTTATTGAGGTTGTTGAGGCAGATTGCTGCTTATATGTCATTTTTAAAGAACTTGGTGACATTTCTTCAAGATTCAAAGAACCCTGGGCTCTCTCTCTGGGAATATGGTAGAAATGCTTCTATGGGCCACTGTCGCCAACTCCTCTACAGGGCTGTGTTTCATCTTTGTCTCGCTGGGGTTTCCCTGTCACCCAAATCTATCAAAAGTCTGGTGTTGGGAAGGCAGATTGGATGGCCTCTCAGTCATCAGACTACACATTCAGACAGTGCTGTATGCTAGTACTGCTCAGGCTTCCTTATGGATCTGTTGACAGTTGTGCAGTCCACAGTCCAAAGAAAGTGCCTATTTGGGTGTGGGTGTGCAAAACTCATGGTGTATAAAGAGAAACAAAGCTGTTGCTTTTACCTACTTACTGTGTCTGGTTAGGGGAATGGGACTAATAAGAGGAGAGTCTTGATGCCTACAACCAAATATGACTCTTTAGCTCCACCT
Organism: Nesogale talazaci; assembly: GCA_004026705.1. NCBI lineage: Eukaryota > Metazoa > Chordata > Mammalia > Afrosoricida > Tenrecidae > Nesogale > Nesogale talazaci. Next base: position 12,728 of record PVJH01003884.1, on the reverse strand, counting down.
GTAAGTGCTCAGTGATCAGATCTTGGTCCTTTTATGACTTGCCATGTGACATTGATGCAACCATACTTATGAACATAACTCCTAAACAGCGTTGCTGTCAGACTAGTTAATGAAGCACGCAACATGGAGGCATGTCTGACTCTTGCTTCATAACAGCAGAAAATGCCAGAAGAAATCAGATATGTATATCTCCTTTGCCATTTTCCACACTTCCAACAACCATCTGACTTTTTCACAGGCCATACATGATGGTTATAGAGAGAATTCATACCAGCACTTCAAAATTTAGCATGTCTCAATTTAAAAAGTACTCTCCTTTTGTCTGCCAAGTAGCCTATACTATTTTTGGTTTACAGTCTAAGTGGGTTCTGACAATTTTAACAGTTCCCAATTAGCTTGTCCAATAAGTTGCAGTTGATGGGCATTTTTTTTTTTTTGCTGTTAGGTGTCATCAAGTCAGCTCCAACCCACAGTGACCCTATGTAAAATGTAACAAAACACTGCACGGTCCTGAGGCGTCTTCACAATTGTTCTGATGCCTGAGCCCTTTGACACAATCACTGTGTTCATTCATCCTTCCTTGTTTTGCTGCCCTTCCACTTTACCAAAGATGACATGCCTCCCAGGGACTGCTCTCTACTGACTATGTAAGACAAACTCTTGTGACCTTTGCCTCTAAGGAGAACTCTGGCCTTACTTCTTCAAACACAGATCAGTTCATCCATTTAGCAATCTGTGATACTTTCAACATTTTTTCACTAGTGCCACAATCTAACTGCATTGATTTTGCTTTTGTCTTCCTTATTCATTGTCCAACTTTCATATGCACATGAGGTAATGGAAAAATAACGTGGCTTGAGTCAAGGACACCTTCGTGTTCAAAACAATAGCCTCGCTTTTCAACACTCTAAAGAGGTCTTCTGCAGCAAATTTACCCAATGCAACTTATCTTTTCACCTCGTGACTGCTGCTTCCATGAGAATGATTGAGGATCCAAGTAATATAAAATCCTTGACAGCTTCAATTCTTTCTCCATTTATCATAATGTTGCCTACTGGTACAGATGTGAAATTTTTCGTCTTCTGTATATTGAGTTGTAATCTATACTGAAGGCTACAGTCTATGACCTGCATCAGCCAGTGCTTCAACCCCTCCTCACTTTCATGGAGCAAGCTTGTATCCTCTGCAATCCTGATGCATCTATCTTCTTTATATAGTTCAGCTTCTCTGATGACTTGCTCAGTGCACAGATTGAACAAGTGTGGTGAGAGAATACAACCCTGAAACACACCTGTCCTGATTTTAAGCCATGAAGTATCCCCTTGTTCTGTTCACACATCTGCCTCTTTAAGCATGTACAAGTTGTGAATGAGTACAATTAAGTGTCTGGGAAATCACACTCTTCTCAATGATGTACACAGTTTATTATGGCCCACATTGTTAAATGTCTTTGCATAGTCAATGAAGCACAAGTGACCATCTTTCTGGTGCTCTCTGCTTGGAGTCAGGATTCCCGCCACATCGGCAACGATATGCTTTGTTTCACATGCTCTTCTGAATCTAGTCTGAATTTCTTGGTATGCCTTGCCAATGTACGGCTGCAAACATTGTTGGATAATCTTAAGCAAAATTTTACTTGTATGCAATGTCAATACCAAAGATATTGTTCTAGAATTTAAGCATTTTTAGGACACCTTTCTTTGGAATGTGCACAAATATGGATCTCTTCCAGTCAGTTGGACAAGCAGCTTTCTTCCAAATTTCCTGGCATAAACATGTGTGTGCTTCCAGGGTTTCCTTGGCTTTTTGAATCATTTCAATTGATTCCATCAATACCTACAGACTAGGTTATTTTTTTTTAGATAACACATTCAATGGAGTTTTAACTTCTTCCTTATGCTTTCTTTACCTGAATGGAACTGATGTTATATCTGATTACAGAGCATTCCTTTTACCTGATGTTTTATAATTCATAGTTTGCAATTACACACCATGAATTATACAGTGTCAGTAAAAGGAGTATTTCCAAATTAGATATAATTTCAATACCATTCGGATAAGGGAAATACAACTACTTCATACAAGATCTGCTTAAATCATCAAATTCTTATACAAACTTTCACCTTATTCCCATCAACGGTTGAATTCTCAACACCTCCTCCCCTCATTCCTCCAAACCCCAGCTCAGCTCTAACCTTAGGTCCCTTTTAATATTTTATTGACCTGTTTTTTGGAGTATAGTATATTGAGTCCCAATGATCAGGAACTTTAAGAAGGTCTCCTCCCCATCCCTGGATCATTCTACCCAAATATTGATATATGGCCTTGGTGGATAGAATGAAAGATCTTGACCCACTCACCAATCCTTATCTTCATTACCTGGTTGAGTATCTGCTCCACATTGTCCCAAGTGAGAATTTCCATCATTAAGTATTTTCTGGTTGAGGGGAATAGAATTGAATAGGGCTCCTTTGCATTGGTGGACCAAAAGAAGTCTCCATCAGTCCATCTAATCTTCTATAGAACTTTTATATCAATTCCATCAATATCTACTATATTTAACCTATTTCTCAATAACCATCTAAAAATCTTTTTCCTACTGAGATAAATTTCTATACGAACTGCCCCTTCCCATTCTCCTATAAATTATCCTTAGGTTTTTTGCATCAGTAAAACCCATATGGGTATCTATACTAATAAATCTGACACTGCTTCTGAGATTGTTGCTTTGTTTCACAATAGTAGAGTTACATGGGGTGCCTTATAGACAGGTCTTTCTCAATTATCATACCTGTTTCAAGGGCATACTGATTGGATGGATACTTTGATCACTATAAATTTATTCTTGCATTGCTTACAAAAACAGCATTTCAGTTGCTTCTCTGGAGTGGTCAAGAGAGTACTTAGGGAGGGAGATAGCACTTTCCCTTATCAGGGTAAATAAATCTTGCTACAAATTTTATTCAGTTCACTGGCTAGCTTTCCATTCTGGATTAACATTCAATTTAATGGGGTTTTGTATTACCATGAATGACTCTTACATAGTGATCTATGGGTCTTTTATTATTCCAAACATACTTATCCATTTAAAACTAAAGACACTGCCTTTAAATTTGGCATGCTCACAATCCATTTTAGTAACTGTTCTACATGAATTTGAGGATATCAATGTACAAACTGGTACACTTTCTTTACACTATACTCCCTTGGTGTCAATTGTTCTTTATTTTACCCTTCTCTCTTCCCAGAGTGTCTTCATGGTGATCAGCTCTTTCCTGTTGCTCAAAGTATTTTTTTCTCTCAGAATTGACCCCGAGATTAGAGGTTGTAGTTCTGACAGAATTGGATCTAGACTTGATTCAGTGCTACATTTGCCCACTACATTATTTATCTCTGTCATTACAAATACTACTGATAACAGAAATCAAGATATTCTATTTTTCACTTTCATTATCATTCTATTCTTCCATATGCATCCCAAGAGACAATTCCCAGAGAGCTAGGTTCACATATACCAATCCTATATGAATTGCTTTTACCTTGCAACATAGCAACTGTGATAAAGTAAAAACAGTTGTATAAGAAAGCTTTGGGGCTTGTAGGAGCTCCCAATAAAATGATTTATAATGCAAAAAAAAGGAAATTTAACCATGGGTGCCAGTGGGATGGGGGGAATGCGCTGGACCTGATGTGTTGGTGATTGTACAATTCCTCTTGATGCAATTTAAAAATGAAATGATATGTAAATAGCACAATATGTAAATTATATGCCAATAAAACTCTTGAGGAAAAAAACAAAGAAAGAAAGAGAAAGCATTGGGAATGTATATTACTTACTCTGACTTCACAAAAGGGAAGAAGAAACAAAGCCAACAGCTCAAGGTCAATTCCTATGAGTTGGAGGTCAAATATGCCTCCATCCACCTCCCAATTCTTTGCCAATTCTTTACCCTTATCATCCTTCCCATAGCACATTCTACTCTGCTGTTTTCTCATTTATTTCACATAATTTATTGCCACATAGATTTATGACCACACATAATTTACAGTCTGTACTGATGAGTGTGATGCTTATTATGGCAATTAAAGGTCACAATCCAGGATCAGAAATGCTCAAGACACAATTCTTTGGTCAGGACAGTCTTCACAGCCATTTTCATGGGTGCACCGCTAACTGATCTTTGGCCTCTCAGTCACATGAGCCATTGGCCTTCTCAAGCAATGTTACACCCCTGTTTTAGTGGTGTCAATTAATGACCAAAGGGAATGCAACTCTATCATTAGCCTTTGTCAAAATGTACTCAGCTTCTAGATCTATGAGTAACAAACTCATTTTCTCTAGTTAACTGCCAGAAATCACCCCATTCTTCAGTCCTGACTGAAGGTGCTCAGCTTTACATGATGTGTAGGCCAGGAAGCCCACTGCCATGTCTTCTGCTGTGGCTCTTGGTTGTGCTGTTGCTGTTCGTCTGCTCTGCTTCTGCTCTCACAGCTACCTTAAATTAAGGTGGAATCTCAGAGATCATAGGACATGCTGCCATCCTGACTCTTCTTTCTTCATCTCCAGTCTTGCTTCTGAGATAGCTCATTTTATTTACAACAGGAGAGCAAGTTGACTAATACGCACACTAGAGTTTCAAATTTTTACAATCATAATTAGCACTGCTCACCATCACTTACAACTGAATCATATAACTTAAACAGACTAGCTACCTTGATTTATACACACCTGTCTGGAAAATTTATAAGGATCTACCCAGACCTTTCCTGGAAATTACAAGGACTATGGCTAGAAGACCCATAGCAGAATGCACCATGGGGTGGGATAGCATATTGGAAGACAAATGACTTGTACAACTGTAAAGATTACTTTGAGAAGTCTTTCTGAAAAGGAAACAGATTTCAACCTGATGCACTAAGACTTGAATGCAGCATACCAGCATGAAGCAGCAAAGCAGCAAATCTGCTCAGAGCACACAGAAGCAAACTAAGAGGGAAAGAGAGAGAGAGAGTGGAATATAGGGCCAGTCCCACCACAAGACATAGCAGCCCCTTAGACATCAGAAGACCCACAACAAACAATATTATTAATTAAAAATGAGGTTGAGCAAAAAAAAATGAAGTTGGGCATGTCAAGTAGAGCTCACAGCTCATTTTTAGACAATTGAACATCCCATCACAGAATGGTCACAATGAAGGGATGAGCCTGTTCTTATAGCACCAATGAAACATGCAGCTTTCTTCTAGTTGTTTAATGCTACCCCGTCCCTCCAATTATCATGACCCAGATTCTACCTTAAAAATGTGACCAGACCAGAGCATGTACACTGGTACAGATAAAAGTTTGCAAGACAGGGAATCCAGGTCAGATAAGTCTCTCAGGAGCTATAATGGGAATAGCAATACCATGAGTGCAGGGGAAGATGGAGGGAAGAAAAGGGGAACTGGTCAAAAAGATCAACATATAACTGCCCTCCCTCACACACACACACACACACATGCAGAAATGGGGATGAACAGCAGAAGTGTGCGTGAAAGGATACAGCAGTCTGTAAAAGATATGAAAATAATCATTTATAATTTATCAAGGGTTCGTAAAGGAGATGTTGGGGTAAAGAGGAAAAAGGTAGTTGATGAGAGAGCAAACCACATTAAGTCCATAATGTTTCAGTTGAGCCTTGGTGGCACAGTGGTTGTATGCGGGACTGCGGCCCACAAGATTAATGGTTCAAATCCAGCAGCAGGTCTCCAGGAGCAAGGCTGGGCTTCCTACTCCCACCAGGGCAGTGATGCAAGAAAAAAAAAGCTAGGAGCTCATGCCAATGGCTCAAGTAGAAACAAAATGCTTGAAAAAGGATAATGGCAACTTATGTACAGATGTGATTGACAGTGCATGTGTGGAGTGCCATAAGAGCTGTAAGAGCCCTCAATAATGTGTTTAACAACAACAATAATAATAATAATAATAAATGAATAAAAATTGGGAAAAATGAGGAAATGGAATCAACTGCTAAGAAAAATCTTTTATTTTAAGGTATGTTACACCAAATATTATTTTCTCAAGTTGCTAATATTTAGTTGAAAAAAGAAACTGGTGCCACAAGAGAAAAACAGGATTTACTTCCTTGAGAAAGTGAGATGGGACAGGGACTATAATTGAAGGAGGTGCCCTATGAGTCATTATAACTCTCATCTTAAGAGAATAAAATTCCTGATTCCTTTTGTAATTTATTGTCTAACTTCCACTGCCAAATGGATTTTATAAATGATTATTATTTTTCACACAGTCTAATGCCTTTGTAAAGTCAGTTAAATACAAATAAACATCTTTCAGGTATTCTCTTCTTTGGACCAATATCTTATCTTACAACAGCAATGATATCACTTGTTCCATATCCTCTTCTGAATCAAACCTGAACCTCTGGCAGTTTCCATGTACTATTGCAATTGCTACTGTATTATCTTAAGCAAGTTTTTTCTTGTGTGCATTATCAGTCATTTTCTGCAATTTGAGGATCCTGTTCAGCTGTCTTTCTTTAGAATGAGCACAAATATGGATCTATTTAAGTCAGTTGTCCAAACAGCTGTCTTTCAAATTTCCTGTCACAGATAAGTGAGTGCTTCCAGTGCTTCAGTTTGCCGAAATATTTCAATTGGTATTTCATCAATTCTTGGAGCCTTGTTTTTGGCTAAGGCATTTGGTGTAAGTTGGACTTCTTCCTTCAGCTCCATTGACTCTAACTCATATTCTATTTTTTGATATGGTAGAGTGTTTGGTAAGTTCTTTGGGAAACAGTGGCTCTGTACATTCTTTTCATCTTATCTTTTTGTCACTTGTCTGTCCATTTGTCTACAATGGTGACTTGTGTGTTTATGTGATGTTTTAAACTATGTACCTGGTATTTTAGATGCCAGAATGGTCACCTAACATGAGCAGGTTTCAGTAGAATATCCAGACTAAGCAAAGATAATGAAGAAATACTTAGGTCTCCAATTTAGAAGATAAAGTCACTGAAAACCTGTTGCATAGTTTCAAAGAATTGTCATAGAGAGAAAGCCTAAACAAAAGAAGCAGAACAATGTCAGAGATAGTGCTGAAGGAGTAGCCCCTTAGGCCAGAGGGCACTTAATATATGACTGAAGAAAATGTTATTGCTTGAAAGGGATTCAATAATGGTGGACCTGAGTAAGGCAAGACTCATGGGTATGAAGCCTTTGGGGTCTTCATTTGCTAGTGAGGTGGTTCTCAACCTTTCTAATAATGCAATCCTTTAATACAGTTTCTCATGTTATGGTGACATCCCCCCTAATCATAAAAATTATTTTTGGTGCTGCTTCATAACTGTAATTTTGCTAGTCTTTTGAATTAGGCAACCCCTGTGAAATGGTTGTTTGACACACACACACACACACACACACACACACACACCCAAAGGGATAGTAACCCACAGGTTGAGAGTCACTGTGTTAGTTGGACATGCCTCAAGGATAACTGCAAAAATCTTCTAATGATCAGAACTTAGTATGAGCTTAGGAAAATTGGAGAGATCAAAATGGAATGCGTAAAGATCAATATCCTAAGAATTAGTCAGCAGAAAGGATGGGCAGATGCCATTTTCAATCAGGAAATCATATGATTGACTATGACAGGAATAAAGTAGCATTCACTGTCAGAAAGGATCTTGCTAAAGCCATCATGAAGTATAATGCTATTTGTGATATCTATCTGCCTCCAAGAAAATCCAATTAATATAAGTATTCTAATTTATGCACCAACCACAAAAGCTAATGATGAAAAGTTGATAAAGTCTACCTATAGCTTCAATCTGAAGTTGATCAAGCATGCCATGAAGATGCATTGATAATTATTGGTAATTTAAATGCACAAATTGGAAACAGAGGAAGTATCAGTAGTTGTAAAATACAGATTTTGTCGACAAATGAAGCTGAAGATTGCACGATAGAATTTTTCAAAATCAACATTTATTTTCATAGCAAATACCTTTGTTGAACAACACAAAATGTGAGTATACATATGGACTTTCCACAGAGAATGCACAAAAATCAAATTGAATACATCTGTGGGAAGACATGATGGAGAAGCTCAGGATAATCAGCTAAAACCAGACCAGGGTCAGACTGTGGAATAGACCAACAATTGTTCTTATGTAAGTTCAGGATGCAGTTGAAGAAAATTAAATCAAGTCCATTAGAACCAAAATAAGAACCCTAGTCTATGTCACCTGGATTTTGAGAACATCTCAAGAACCCATTTGATGCACTGAACACTAATGACAGGAGACCGGATGGACTGTGGGAGGGCACCGAGCTCATTATTCATGAATACAGCGAAAGGTTATTTAAAAAGGGTTGGGGGATCAAACTGGGACAGATACACACGACTAGCCCCACTATAGTGTTCAGAATCTTTATTCAATGATGGGAATCTAATGCAAGAATATAAAGAACAGGTGGGAGTGATTATTACGGACCACATTGTATTTCGGCTAGGGCTATAGAACAGAGGGCATGGAACCTATGGGTCCAGTTGCGAGGAGGTTGGCCTCCCGTATCCTGAGTTGGAATCCATACTGAAGGTTGAGAATGTTTAACATCAGGAGCTACAACTCTTCTTTATTTTCAGTAAGTGAGTTTGTGTCATCTGCAAATTGCAGGATGTTAGCAAGTCTTTCTCCCATTCTCAAACAATTGTATTCTTCCTATAAGCCAGCTTCGTAGATTACTTTCTCTGTGTACAGATTAAATAGGTATGGTGAGAAAATTGCAACGTAGATGCACACCTTTTCTGAGTTGCACTATTCCCATATTCTGATTCCATAACTGCCTCTTGATCCACATACAAATTCCTGATAAGTATAATGAAGCATTCTAGAACTCCCATTCTTCTCAAGGTTGTCTACAGTTTTTTATAGTATACACAGTCAAATGCTTTCTCATAGTCAATAAAACAACATCTTTCTTTTTTGTATTAAAATTTTTAATTGAAAGTTATTTTACAACATATTTTAAATGGCATGTCCTACAGACAAGAGCAATTATTTTCATGTGTAGTTTATTGACACACAGATTTAAGAATATAATTCAAATTGAAATATAGATGAGAGGACTTCAAAAGTTCATTAAAATCCATTTATTTTCTTTTAATTTCATTTTCCATGAATTTGTGGAAGCTCTATATGCTTGCATATACACAAACACACAACTTCATGTAAGTAACCTGGAAATAACCTGAGTTTTAAAGTTGCTGATTTTCCAGGCTATAAAACATTTTCTATCCACATTATTGAAGCTACAGCCCATCTAGAAAGACTAACTTTGGTGGATAGATGCGGTCTCACAGGGATCACAGAGAAGTCCTCAATGGGGTTAAGGTTTCTCTTCAGAGACTACTTTCAAGTGGAGGTCGGTGTGTGATGTAAGGAAGGATTCCCATGTGGTAAGGTACTGTTCATGCTAGCTGACATTCTCCTCAGCCATATCTGCAAATGCTGACTTGATATCATTCTGCATATTTCTTCTATCTTCCCCAATCTGCTTTCATGCCATTAGTAGCACACTCCACCTTAGCTTCAAGGTTCCCAACCTCTGCTGTAAGCAGATCTCTATCTGCCTTTTTGTAAGTCAAGCTTCAACTTTGAAATCCAATTCTGCTTGTAATTGATTTCTCATTTTCATAACACCCATGAACCTTTCACTATAAAGTACATACACATACACGACAGGCAGCAGGGTCTCCCAGAGTGCAGACATTCATTTTTCAGGGGCCTTACAGCCTGTGTCAGTGCAGCTAGCCTCACCTTTTAGGCTACCAACCAGATCCTCTTCTGATACAGAGCATGGAATATGAAATGGCCCCTATTATTTCATTTCCTCAAAATAGTGTCTCTCTCTCTCTCTCTCTCTCTCTCTCTCTCTCTATCTATCTATCTATCTATCTATCTATCTATCTCTATCTCTATCTCTATCTCTCTCTCTCTTCCTTGTAAATGATCTGTGACGTTTTATCTATCAGATTTATCTTCTTGCTAAAGGTTTCAATGAAGTTATTCATAGCCATGAACTCCTCAGCGCGGTTCTTAGCTCCTCTCGTGGAGGGTGCCGCGCACAGACAGTCGGTCCCATCCAGCTGAGCCATCCAGGCACTGTTTCTTGTGAGAATAAAGTTCTCAGTCTTGTGCAATAAGAAAAACTTTAAAGTCCTCATTAAATGATCAAGTTGGATGATCAGCCATCCGATTTAAAAATGTATGCAATGCCTTTCTCCGTGTCTCAATGAAGTCATCATTGAGGCATTCCACCATCCCTTTTACTATAAACTTTTCTGGACACAGAGGAATAATCAGAGTGGGATGCACTTCTTCAAGTTTCCCCTTCAACCACAGGAAATCTGGGTAGTGTCGCCTAGCTTCAAATTCACTAGCCTCAGATTCACCATGAGATGTCTTAGTAACAATCCTGTAAGTTATGAACATTTCAATTGTGGTCACATGGCTTTCGGGTTTATCAACTGTAATGAAGAGATCCTTTAAATCTGGCTCATTTTCAAATTTGTTTTGGTTTAACATTGACAAAGGAAATGTTGACATCAAAGGGCTGGAGGAATTCACGTCCATCAATGAAGCATCCTTACTGAACACCTCCAGGTCGTACTAGTCCTCGTCCAGATCCAGCACCTCCACCTGACATGGCGCCTCCCCACCACCACCCCGTGCTCTCCTTGCTGGTGCCCTCTGCTGGGAGACCCGAGGAGACACCTGGCACCATGCCTTCCATTCCAGGAGTGCACGCCCCACCAACTACCTCCACCAGCCCTGCTCCCTTGTGCTTGCCATCCTGCGCCTCCTGGGTCAGGCAAAACAACATCTTTCTGCTGTTCTCTACTTTGAGCCAATATCCATATGATATCAGCAATGATATGCTTTTTCCACGTCCTTTTCTGAATCAGGCCTGAACCTCTACCAGTTCCCTGACAAAGTACTGCGGCAACCATTGTTTCATGATCGTCAGTAATATTTTACTTGCATGTGACATAAAAGATAGTGTTCTATAATTCGAGCTTCCGTTGGGTCACCCAAGTTGCTGTCTTCCAAATTTCTTGTCATAGGCCAGTGGTTTCAGCACTTCATCAGCTTGTTGAAAATATTTCAATTGGCACAAGGGCAGTGATGCAGAAAAGAAAACATTTCAATCGGTATTCCATCAATTCCTGGAGACTTGTTTTTGGCTTCAACTCCCTCCTTCAGCACCATGGGTTCTTGTTCAAAAGCACTTCCTGAAATGGCAGAATGTCAACCAATGCTTTGTTCGGTACAGTGATTCTGTCTTTTCTCGCCATCTTCTTTGGACGCTTCCAGGATCACTAAATGTTTTCCCATGGAATATTTCAATGACTCAGGATGTGAAATTCTTTGAGTTCTTTCAGTTTAAGATACGTTGAGTGTGTTCTCCCTTTCTGGTTTTCTAACTCTAGCCTTTGCATATTTTATTACACTATTTTGTTTTGCCTTCTGGAGCGTCCCTTGGAAATATTCTGTCAAGCTCTATGACTCATCCTCTGTTCCATTTGCTTTACCTACTCTACTGCTAAGAGTCCCTTCTGGCATCCACTGTGAGCCCTCCTTTCTTTCTTGTCTTTTAAAAGACCTATTGCTTTCTTCATGAATGTTGTGCTGCATGTCTTCACTCCGTTTATCAGGTCTTCGGTCATTATTGTCCACTTGATCAAATCTGTTCTTGACACGCTCTCAAAATTTAGATGGGTTAGACTCAAGATTTTTTTGGGCTTAAATAGATTTGTTTTAATTTTCTTCAGCTTTAACCTGAATTTACATTTGAGAAATTGATGGTTTGTGCTACAGACCAGTTGGACTGATTTTAGTTGGTAACATTGAGTTTCTCTGTCATGATTTCTTACAAGTGTAGTCAATTTTATTTTTGTATATTCTGCTGGAGAAGTGCATATGTGTTTGGTAGAATAGAGAAACAAGTTCATAGATACCCCATATGCATATAAGAAAGAAGTTCTTATATATACAAGGGCAATTGAATATTGAGAAAATATCCCAACCCAGTCCAGATCAAGTCTGTTAGCCCATATGTCTGATACCAATATAAAAAGTCCTCTTTGGGCTCAGTCCCGCTGGCATAGTGGTTGAGTGCGGGACTGCAGCCCACTGGCTTGGCGGTTCAAATCCAGCAGCAGCTCTCCAGGAGCAAGGCTGGGCCTCCCACTCCCACCAGAGGGCAGTGACGCCCCCAAAAAAACAAAACAAAACAAAAAGTCCTCTTCAGACTCATGAAACACATGCAATACCAAATGCAGGAAGATCACAGGACAGGGGATGGGAAGTCTTGTAGATCCAGTGGCATTGTAAGCATCTCAGTGCCGGCAGGGATCTCTATATGGCTTCTCCAGCTCCAGAAGTCTGGTTTCACCAGGGTAAGTCAATGTGGTTTCTCCAGCTGCTAGGGTGCGGAGTCTATCAACGCAGTACCATGTCTCTTGTCAGTATCACATCTCCAAGAGACTGTGCAGAGAGATAGAAGTGTCTTCCACGTCCAAGGAGAAAATACACAGGATTTCCCAGAACTCTCAGCAGGGCATACCCACATAGAGGCATCATTGGCTGTGATCTGATTGACACATTAGACTCTACCCCTTCATTTTTATTCCTCTCAAGTTTAGAATTGACACCAGATTATATAAA